>JAAAKG020147668.1:0-10413 GCA_010014905.2 Druon quercuslanigerum
GAGACTTTGCAAAGGGGTACGGGGATCACCCCTTATAACAAAATACCTCTTAAATCACAAAATCTTACTCTAAGATGTCTGACAGTCACTTCAGTATGCTAAAAATATGTTATTTTATCGGTACCGACCGAGAAATTTATTGCTCGTAACGTTACCCTTAACGTTAAAACTTAACCCTTTGTGCTACTTAAATATTATTTCGTCGTAAAAAGCACACATTATCTGAACTACTTTTAGACGAGAATTTAAGGCGAATTTTCGAAAAAAGTATTTCAGGCTGAATTTGTTTGCTTACAAAGACTTGTTTCAAGTTTTTTTTAGGTAAGACGCTTACTTCTGATTTAATGCTAATGTTCTAGAGCTTATTTTATTTTTTAAAAGATTTACTACATAACTCGTTGATACTTTTTTATTTTTAAAGTTTTATTTAAGAAAGATGTTTGTTTATAAAAAAAGGTTGTACATTCCATAAAGTGTGGGTATTTTCGAGGGGCCCAAAAATCATTGAATCTACGATGTCTGTCAAAATCTCAGAAAAATTATTTTTTACAAGGTCATACCTACGTGGTAAAAAGGGGTTGATTTTTAACGTCAAGCGTTAGAGCCTAAAAACCGGAGTAATTATTTACTAGCTACTGACATTTTCAACCAAAAAGGATAAATTTTCAAGCAATAATGCAATAGCTAAATTGTTCGTTGAAAAAAAGTTTGATGCTGTTAGGTATGATGATGTTAATAAATCAGTTCAAGTTTTAATCAAGTAGTTGAATATTCAACCAAAAAAGATAAATTCTCCATGAAAAATTTGGTAACTGAGTTTTCAACTCAAAGCGATCAATTTTTAACGAAAAATAGAATAGTTTCATTTAAAAAAATAATAGTTATCAACCCCCAGCATATTGATTGACTTCAATTTCCTGTTACAGAATTGAGTTCGCAGTCCGGCCAACCTGGTAGTTCAAGTACTTCTGATATACCAGTTTATACTATTCTAAAGAGACCTCCTCAACAAACATCTACTCCAGCCCCAGTTCCTGCTTATCCACAGGAATATAAGGAAAAATCTTCTCCGGTCCCAGATCCTCGTACTCAAAAGACATCGAGAAAAAAAGATTCTGCAGTTTCGGATACTACTAGTCTACAGAAATCTCAAACATCTCTTCTTGGCCCGGTTCCTGATAGTCTGCAGGAACATAACAAACAATCTTCTCCAATACAAGATCCTCGTGCTCAAAAGATATGGCAAAAAAAAGATCCACCTGTTTCAGAAACTACTAGTTCTCAGAAATCTCAAACAACATCTCAACCACCAGTTTATACTATTTTAAAGAGAACTTCTCAAAAACCATCTCCTCCTGTTCCATATACTACTAGTCTACATAAATCTCAAACATCTCTTCTAGGCCCAGTTCCTAATAGTCTACAGGAACATAAACAAAAATCTTCGCTAGTCCCAGATCCTCATACTCAAAAGATACGGCAAAAAAAAGATCCTCCAGTTCCGGATACTACTAGCCTACATAGATCTCAAACATCTCTTCTAGGCCCAGTTCCTAATAGTCTACAGGAACATAAACAAAAATCTTCTCTAATTTCAGATCCTCATACTCAAAAGATACGGCAAAAAAAAGATACTCCAGTTCCAGAAACTAGTAGTTCTCAGAAATCTCCAGCAATATCTGAAATACCAGTTTACACTATTTTAAAGAGACCTCCTCAAAAACCATCTCCTCCAGTTCCAGATACTACTAGTCTACAGAAAACCCAAATAACAATTCCATCGGCGCCAGTTACTAATATCCAACAGAAATCTCAAACACCTTCTTCGGTCCCAGTTCGTGAAATTCAAAAGATATATACAAAAAAACATCCTAAATATCCACACCCAATTCCTCCTAATCTACAGGAATTGGAATTCAAAACTTTTATTTTTCCAAGTGAAAGAAAAATGCAGTATTTCGCATACAGCTTAGTATCGAACGGAATTCAAACGAAAAAAGAAAACGAATTTAGGTTCATAGAAGAAGAACCATATTGGGCACAAGTGGACCGGAATAAGGATGTCGTCGGATTTAAATTTCATAAAGACAATACAAAGGTTGAAAGAATATATCGACTTTTTTATTATCAAGCGAAAATAAACATGGAAGGTAACCATACTATTACGGATCTTACTCCTGCGGAAAAAGAATTCTTGTTCTTTCTTGACAATCAAGATGATTACGCACTGATGTCATTAAGTGGACAGTCTTCGACGAAAAGTAGATACTCACGAGGTGCCCAGTGATGAGGATCGACGTCAGGCGTTCGATGGCAAGTCCGCCCTGGGTACCTGCGAACGGATCCCCCACCAAACGGCTACCTCTCAATCAGCCGAACTGTTACCGTCGATCCTGGTCAGCGGGAGTCCTTTGTTTGTAATGAGGGCTAAAATACGGAACTTAGCATTTTTTAGGTTTAGCACTTGGTGATTTATAAATATTATATTTTTAATCTGCGTACTATGCGGCTTACAAAGATATTTTATTTGAATTGAATTTATGGAAAATTTTTCAGCGATTCTCAAAATTGTCCTGAAATAATGCTGCACTCCCAGTCTTATAGTGTGAATTGTGTATTCCTGACTTAATTTGGTAACTCATTAACAATCACACATTTTTGTGTCACTGAACCAAGTATTTTATGAATGTTAATTAAAGATACAAGTTTAAGAGATAAGAAGCAGAATATAAATGATTTTCATAAAGTAAATCTCAAATGTGTCGTTTTGCAAATATAACTTTAGAACTAATTTACAAAACAAAAAAAGAAATTAAAAAAAAAGTTGAATCATTAAATCTAAAGAAAAAAAATCTCAGCAAAAATTTGGAATTGCTCAGTAAATCGAAAAATTTATAAAACTTTTATTATATACATTCATTATATACATACATTTATTTCTTAAGTTGAAAATTCCTTAATTTTTAAATATTTTGGTAAGAATTCATGTATTTCGTTGAAAATTATTCTTTTGGAAAAGAAAATTAATTTTTTTGATTGAAATTTCAACTACTTTGTTGCAAATTCAAGTAACTTTTCAGAAAATTTACTTCTTATTCAAAACTCTTACTTTGATGTTGTGAAGTCAAATAAAAATCTTTTCTGGATGCAAATTTAAATATTTTTATTATAAATTTGTGTTTCCATTTCAAAAATTTATCTATTTTAGTAGACAACTGTTTAGTTGAAAATTCAAAGATTTGTTAAAAATTCATCCCATTAATTTTGAAGTCATACTAAAATCGTTTTTGTAATAAAATTCACTACTTTGTTGAGGTATTGTTTTTAATAAAGGCGTAAATTAAACTATTTTGACGAACATTATTGTTTAATCATTGTAAATGACTGAAAAATCCTTGTTTATTAAAAATTCGCCTTTATGGTTGTAAAATTAATTTTTTAAAATGAAATTTCATCTTTTTTGTTTGAAATATATACAATTATACTTCCTGGTGGAGAATTCTTTTTTGAGGTTGAAAATTTAATTATTTCCCGAAAATTTATTCATATTGATGAAAATTCAAGTATTTCGTTGAAAAGTCATCTTTAATGGTAGAAAGTTAATTTTTTTGTTTAAAGTAAATAAGTTAATTTAAAAGTCTTCTTCTGTTTTTGAAATATTGTTTTATTCCGGTTATAAAAGATCTGATATTAAAAATATTACAAGATTAAAATGCTGGTATTTGAATTTTAATGGTCAGGAAAGATAAAAAATCTGAGAATTTAAAAAATAAGGTTTTTACCTAGCAAAGCTTATTTTAAAAACAAAAAAATTCTATTAGTCTCAAGTCCCCTGAGGCTTGGCGGGAATGTATCTCTGAGACATAATGAAGGATTACAGTCAATCTTAGATATAGCGTCCCTGGATAAATCTTTTCTGGGAATTTACGCCGTGCTACAGGTAGGAGTAACATGAGATGCAGGGAGTGTGCGGTGGCCACTAAGGCAAAACAAACAAAAGCGATTTTATCCAAAGCAGCACTCTTTTGGATTTGTTCCCCACCGCCAACAGGTCTAAAAACCGGCACAGTCTCCAGGTTTCTCTGTATGGAAAATGCTCTTTGTAGGAGTCTGCTGTAATCCTAAGTAATCTCGCGTAATTCCTGAAAGTATTCGGTTCTCCCGTGTAAGCTCTTTTAATGACCCTAATCGTTTGGAAGATCAGCTTCGATGAAAGCTCTTAATTTTTTTAAATATCTAATTAACCCGATGTTAGAAATCATGAAAAGGAAGTTTGTGTGTATGAACATATATTTGAACGATACATTATATGAGGGCTGTCCCAAAAGTATCCGACCTACCTCTATCTCTCGGCGCTTGATTTATTCATCGTTATCCGGGGGGTGGCATCCTTCTAAGTAGTCCCCATTTGATTGAACAAGACGTCCATATCGATGTTTCCACTTCTTAAAGCACTCTTGAAAGACAGTCTTCGGAATCGCCTTTAGTGCATTCGTCGCATTAGTTTCAACAGTCTCTTTATCGTCAAATCGATGTTCCTTAAGCGGCATTTTAAATCGAGGAAACAGTCAAAAGTCGCAAGGAGCTATATCGGGACTGTATGGAGGCTTGGGGAGCTGCGCAACACTGTGTTTGAATGAATACTGCTGCACAAGGTTTGATGCGTGCGCTAGAGTATTGTCAAAATAATACAACAAAATAATACAACTTCAATTCTGAAAGTATTTTGGGCTATATTTGGCCTTTTTAAAAAAAAGTGTCCCGAAAACAACCCTTAACTTCAAAAATCAAGCTTCTTTATCAAATTTGAATGAGTAGGCTCCAACCCTTAACTTTAACAGCTACCCCTTTGTGTCACGTTAATATTAGTTTGTCAGAAAAAGCATACTTTATCTTAACTACTGTTGACAGATAATTTAAGGCGAACTTTCGAAAACACTATTTCAGTTTGAAATTATTTACTTAAAAAGAGTTATTTAGAGTTTTTTCAAGTAATACGTACACTTTTAATTTATTCATAATGTTCTAGGGCATATTTTATGTTTTAAAAGATTTACTGCGAAACTCTTGGATACTTTTTCAGAGTATTTTCAAGAAGAAAAAAAATCAGAAACTCTATGATCACTGTTAAATTCTTAAAAAGATTATGTTTTATAAAGTCATATCTACGTGTTAAAAAGGGGTTGATTATACGTATTTCGTTGTAAACTCGTCTATTTTACTAAAAAAATAATTTTATTGAATGAAGAATCTACTGATGAATTAGACATTCATTTTATTGCTAGAAAATTCAATTCTTTTACAGGTCCATTAGGCTAGCACTTTCCCAATTGATTCTTGTGATTCTTTATATATCAGAATTTTGATCTTTTTTGGGTACCACTTAAAATCGTTGGACACCTTTACTTTATTCAAAAAATATATTTTCTTGTTGAGGTGCCAGCTTTAGATATTAGATTAATCTACAAAATCTACTTCCTAAAATCACGCAATAATTAAAATTCAATTCGACCATACTTTTGGGCGATTTTTGGACTCTTGAGATCTGCGAAAAAAATGTTCCCAAACTAAACCTAAATTTCCAAGATCGGCGCCCTTCAAAAAATTCGATCTTTTTACAAATTTAATCCCGGTGTATTTTTGTCGTTTTTAGCATTCCTCGAAAATAATTATTCCAGTTTTTAGGCTTCAACCCTTAACGTTGAAAATAAACCCCTTTTCAACACGCAGATATGACTTTGTACAACCTTTGTTTTATAAAAAAACAGCTTTATGAAATAAAACATTTCAAAAAAAAGGTACTAACGAGTTCAACGGTAAATCTTTCAAAAAATAAAATAAGTCCTAGAACATTAGGATTAAACTAGAAGTGCACATCTTACTTAAAAAAACTCAAAAGAACCCTTTGTAAGTAAATAATTTCAAACTCAAATATTTTTTCGAAAGTTCTCCTTACATTCTCTTCCAACAGTATTTAAGATAAAATATTTTTTTGATCAAAAAATAAAATTTTTGTGATACAAAAGGATAACTTTTGAAGTTAAGGGTTAGTTGATTTTTAACATTAAGAGTTGGAGGCGAAAAATCAGATTGGGTATTTGCGAGGAGTCGAAAAAAGGCCAAAAATTCACCGAAATTAAATTTTTCAAAAATTCTAATTTGATAAAGAGGGTTGATTTTTAAAGTTAAGGGTTGTTTTTTCGTGTGGACGAGAAGGAACCGCTTTTACTGTTGACAAAAATAATTTTATTTAAACCCCATCCCCTTTCCAATATCTCGTGGGTGCTGTAAGGCACTTCAACGATTTTGATCTTCAACTAATACAAAATAAATTTATAAGCCTCTTTAACTTTTAACCAGCTAGTGCATGTTTAATCAACAGTATAGAATTAATCTATAGAATAAAAAAGAAAAGAAGCGAATTAACAGTAGACTACAGAACTTTTCAACCACAAAGTATAAATTTTTAAGCAATGATGCAATAGCTAGATTGTTAGTTAAAGAAAAAACTTTGATGCATAAAAGAGCGAATTATCAACAAAACACTTAAATCTTTAACTAATAAAATGATGTTTAGTAAAGCAGTTTAAGTATTAACGAAGTACCGTGAAACTCTTCTATAGCACCAATTTTGGGGCTGACGGTGGCTGGAAACTTACTCATTTTGTCTCTAGGATACCAGTTCGCCTCCTACAGTGGATAGACCTTACCCCAGCATGCGGGGCTCTGCGGGGGTGAACCTTTACTTCCCTAGCTACTAGTGGGAACATTATGGAGACTAACAAAAAAAAACTATGACAGGAGCGCGTATGAGGAGTTGGGAGGTTCTTTGGACGTTACGGAGGAGATAGACAGGAGAGTATTGTCGGCTAATAAGGTGGACATTGCTGAAATGGATGTCAAACTCTCAGAGACATACCATCCCTCCGACGAGTTGCAAGGCGTCATACAAGCAATGGTAGAATTCAGCAGGAAAAAAAACATGTGACTCTCAATAAGGGAGGGACTGAAGAAGGCGGAGAGCATCTTGCACCAACCTCGAGATAACTATGAAGACCGAAGGGCTTCATAGGGATCTTATCGAGAACATTGGGAGCATTGCAAGAAGAAGGGCAATGGCCCGAAACAGAAGGACAAGGGGAAGTGAAAGAGGGAGTCCACTCTGAGTCCCGTCTAGGCAAGTTCCTCAAGGCCAATGACAAAGAAGCCGAGGACCCGCGCTGGTAAGTTGACAGCCTCAACTTCCAAAAAGGATGGAGGAGTGGTGCCTACACCTGCACCAAAGGCCAGAAAAATAAAAACAAAGCAGATGAGATCTAGAGCCGACATGGTTCTCATCAAACCGGTGGAGGGTCTCACCTACGCTGAGGTCATTAGAGACCTCAAGCAAAAAGTGAAGCCTGACGCCCTTGGAGTGAAGATGAGGGGTGTCAGGGAGACCAGAGGCGGAGAGGTCTTGGTGGTGCTATGACCTGTAGCGGACGCCAGAAGAAAGCTGTCCGCTGCTATCAAGGAGGCGGTTAGGGACGGGGGAAGCGTACGCGAACTCGTCACCCGTGTTGAGTTCGAGGTTCTCGTCCTCGACACAATAACGGATAAGGAGGAAGTGCAAGCTGCCGTGCGTAGACACTTTGGTGCGGGTACGTGCCGGGAAATTGAGGTGATACTTAATAAGAGGGCCTTCAGAGGTCATCTAAGGACCTTCGTAGACATGAGGGAGGAGTTTCTCGCAAGGCTGGCGCGGACAGGACACCTAAAGATAGTACGAGTGTCCTGCCGCGTACGCAGAAAGACGGAGGTCTAGAGGTGCTACCGCTGCCTAGGCTTCGGCCACATAGCAGCAAGTTACGAGGGCCCAGACCGTCAGAGGGCTTGCTGGAGATGCGGAAAAGAGGGACCATCAGCCGGAGACGATGCGGTGCTTGGCGTATAGGGAGGCAGCCTCGTTGAAGAAGCCTTCCGGACGCACAAGCTATTAACGTAGCTGGGCAGGTCCGATAACAAGCCCTGACCTGCAGAAGTAGCCCAAGCTGGGACAAAAGAGAAGAGCCGAGGCACGGCTAAAGAACGGCACCCCCCCCCTAAAGTAATGCGAAAGTGGTTGGGGGGGGGAGTTATGCCACGGAGAAAGGGTGGTGTTTTTTAATGGTTCGTTGGTAGCATAATTATAGTGAAGGATTTCACTTTAGTTAAATCTTCAACAAAAAAAAAAAAATTCTCCATCAAACATAAAATAGTTTTATTTGAAAAAAAAGTTAGTTCTCACCGAAAAAAGAAACAACGAATTTGCAATAAAGTAGTCCAATCTTCAACAAAATATAAAAATTTTGAAATAAAGAAAACGAATTTAGAACTTAAAGTATAACGTTTTAAAAAGTAACAAAGATGGGAATAAGGAGAAAAGTGTGAAGTCTATATTAAGATGCTTTGCCCTCGTCACAAATCGTCACAAAACCTTTAACCCTTTCCCTAGCAGTGTCACGTAATTTTTTAACGATCCTGTGGAATGTAACCTGCCTCTTTAATCGCTCAAGTTTAAATATATTGCACGTAGTCATGTTGATTAATTTCAATTTTCTCTAACAAACTTGATTGCGCAATCCGGCCAACCTGGTAGCTCAAGTACTTCTAATCCACCAGTTTATAGTACTCTAAAGAGATCTTCTTAACAAACATCTCCTCCAGGTCCAGTTCCTATTAGTGTACTGAAATCTCAAAAAAAAACTCTTCTAGGCGCACTTCCTACTAGTCCACATGAATATGAAAAACATTTTCTCCAGTCCCAGGTCCTCGTACTCAAAAGACATTGCGAAAAAAGATTCTGCTGTTCCAGATAATACTTGTCTACAGAAATATCAAACATTTCTTCCAGACCGAGTTCCTACTGGTCTATAGGAACATAACAAAACAATCTTCTCCAGTCCCAAATCCTCTAACTCAAAAAAGATGGAAAAAATCCTCCTGTTCCACATACTACCAGTCCACAGAAATCTCAAACATCCCTTCTAGGCCTACTTCCTAATAGTCTACAGGAACATAAAAAACAATCTTTGCTAGTCCCAGATCCTCATACTCAAAATACATGGAAAAAAAGGTCCTCCTGTTCCAGAAACTACTAGTCTTCAGAAATCTCAAACGTCTCTTCTAGGCCCAGTTCCTGCTAGTCTAAAGGAATATAACAAACAATCTTCTCCACTACCAGATCCTCGTATTCAAAAATATGGAGAACAAAAGATCCTTAAGTTCCAGATACTAGTAGTTTTCACAAACATCAAAACAATATCTCAAGCACCAGTTTTTACTATTTTAATGAGACCTCCTCAGAAACTATCTCCTTCAGTTCCAGATACTACTAGCCTACAGAAAATAAAAAAAAACAACTCCTTCGTTGCCAGTTACTAATATCCAGCAGAAATCTTATACATCTTCTCTGGGCCCAATTACTAATAGTTTACAGCAATCGCAAGCGCCAACTTCTTCTGTCGCAGTTGCAGGTACTCAACAGATATATACAAAAAACATCCTTGATATCCATACCAAATTCCTGCTAACCTACAGAAATTGGAATTCAGCTTAGTATCGAACGCAATTCAAAAGCGAAAAGAAAAACAATTTAGATTCATAGAAGAGGATCCATATTCCCGAATTATAAAACTCTCGAATCATAAAATTTTCAAGTAATAAAATTCCTGATTTATAAATCCCCAAATAATCAAATTTCAGGACAATAAAATTCCAGAATAATAAAATTTTCGATTATGTAATGAAATTCACGAATAATATAATTAATTCCCAATTATAATTATAATAAGTTTTGTATATATTCTAAGAAACAAAAACAAAATTTATTCCATTTCAGCGAGGTTTAACAAGATTTGAAAATTTTATAGTAAATAATTATTTTATAGTAAGTAATATTTTATAGTAAATTATCAAATAAACTTATCTTTTTGCTCGTCTGTTGATTGTTTTAGCTTGACACCATTTAATTCTCGCGATCATAACTTGGACAGAATTTAGAACGTAAACAATACAAGTGTATACGACAGAGACTCAAAAGATACTGACTTTTGTCGGGGTCAACCGGATGGGTAGATTTTTTTTTTGTAAGTGCTTGTGGCCCTTAGACGGATTTCTGGGAAATTCTTTCAAGTAAGAAAGCAATGTGTTCGATTTCAGCGAGTTATCACGAAATTTGAGAATTTTGAAAAATTTTGTTAAATCTAAAGTTTAGAAAATTTTCTTCAATTTTAATTTGAATAATTCCTGAGAATAGTCGTAACAAAATACATAATAGTAAAAGAGAGAGAGAGAGAGCGAGCGAGAAAGCCCCCCCCCCCCAACCTCCCCAACAAACCCATCACGCGTAGGGAAATCCAACTTCCAAAGCTATTAGTATATGAGAATCCTAAA
>JAAAKG020147669.1:0-10413 GCA_010014905.2 Druon quercuslanigerum
AAAAAAAAAAAAAAAAAAAAAAAAAAAAAAAAAAAAAAAAAAAAAAAAAAAAAAAAAAAAAAAAAAAAAAAAAATGTAATAAAAGAAAATAAATTTTGAATATGATTAAATTTAATAATAATCTTCATTCTTATTTTTTTTAGGTATGCAGCTGTAAAGTTAGATGCTGAAAATTAGCCTGTTGGCGCATTTAATGGAGCCAAGTAGAAAATACAGCTGATTCTACATTTATGATTTTATAGAAAATTGATTTGTGATTACCGGCAAGTCGTTTAAATCCAAATCGTGTATTCTTTTGTGAAAAAGAAAATAAATAAATCTATAGTTATACTATAACTGATTCTATTTTTGTATTATTCCTCGTTCCAATTTTTTTTACCTTATCCACTTTTCCCCTCTTAAAATTTAAATAAATTTTATATTATATTATTATTTATATTATATTTTGATTTTATTTTAATAAATAAATTCTAGTTTTAAATACATTTTTGCATCCTGGCCTATTTTTCTTATACTTTATTTTATTTAAAAGAATTTATCTGTTTTGTCGAAAAATCGCTATTTAGGGAAAATAGGGGAATAAATTCTTTTAAATAAATAATGTGTAACAACAGAGGAATTTTTGTATTTTATATATATTTAATTGCGCATTTCTGTATTTTAATTTAATGTTGAAGTAATATATTGCATTTTCAATAAATTATTTAAATTGTCAACAAAAAACGATTCTCTATCAAAAGAGATGAATTTTGGACTTAGTTGAAGTTGAATTAAAAAATTAAAACTTAGTAGAATTAGTTGAATTGATATCTTTTTCAATCATGATATCATTCAATTTGCAACGCATAATTAAAAAATCTTTTACGTTCAAAATTCCTCATCTTAGATTTTTATTTTTAATATAATGAATTTCAAAGTGCAGTCTTGAAGACTTATAATTAAATTTTAAAAGCGTTTAAAGTTTAAATTTTTGATAAAAAACAGTATTATTTTATCAACTGTAAATATAAATAAATAAACAATTTTTAAAATGGATCTGTACTTTTATGTATTAAAAACTGAAAAATAATTTATTTGATAAAACGATTCTAAGTTCGGTCAAAGTTGAAGAATTTCCAGATTGTTACTGTTCCTATTCGAAAGTTTGTCATTAAAAAAATGTAAAGGGGCGATTGAAACTTTATAAACCATTTTTAACTCAAAAATATCTTAATAATAATATGTTTGTAATTAAAAGCTTATAAAAATTAAAATACAATGTAAATTAAATAAAGGCTTTTATTAAATTAATAAAATTGTTTCAGTCTAAATTATTCATTTCTTAACCCATTTAATTTAAAATTTTGTGATTAAGAAAATGAATAATTATTTAATATTTAGAAAATGATACATTTAGCAAAATATTTAGTAAATTAAGGACAAATATTTAAAAGTAAACAATTTTAATTTTGATGGTTTGACATAACAAGCGTTGCATTATTAAAAATTCGAAAAACCTGGAAATGATTCTTTATTTTTAAAAGTAGATTTATATTGCTGAATTTAAATATTTTATTTTTGGTTGAAAATCGATCATTTTTAGTTGAAAATGCAAATATCTCTGAAACTGCATGTATTTTTTTTTTAAATTTACCAGTTTGTTGGAAATATTTTCTCTCCCGATCTTCTTTATCTTTTATAGTTAAAAATTCCATTCATGTTGAAAATTCGTCTTTTTTGGTTGAATTAAACTGTTTTTTTATTAGAAATTAAAATATTTAAAAAAAATAAAAGTTAAACCCTTTCGTTAAAAAATAATTTTTGTTGTTACAGGAATTTTAATTGAAAACCCATCTATTTGGTTGAAAACTAAGCTGATTTGTTGAAAATTCGTCTTTTTCTTGCCTGAAACTTAATTTTTTTTACTGAGAATTACAGTATTACATTTTAAACTTTTAATATTTTATTGAAAAATGTTTTTTTTTAATTATTATTTTTTAACTGAATTATAATTATTATAATATTCAAGTTGAATATTCCTTTTTTTTGCCGAAAATATTTAACCATTCAATTTTGGTTTGAAAAATTATATTTTTTGGTTGAAAAATTGTCTCTTTTGCTAGAACTATTCCAGTTGTAGATTAATTATTTTAGTTAAAAATTCATTACTTTGTTGAAAATGCAAATAATATAATAAATTATAATTTCCATTTTCGGTTGAGAATTGATATTTTTTAGTTCAAAATTCAATTATTTGATTGAAAATTCATCTTTTTGGTTTAAAACTCAACTATTCCAGATGTTGACTTATGATTTCAGTTAAAAATTCCCAGTTTGGTTTGATTTTTCTGTAGACACAATTTTTTTTAGTTTAAAATAAAACTTTTTGAGTTAAAATCTTCTTGGCAGAAAATCATTATTTCTTAAATTAAACGAGTTAGTTGAAAGTTGAACTGTTTCGTTTAAAATGCAAACTTTTTGTTCATAATTTATCATTTAAGTTAAAAATTCATCTGTTTGTTTAAAAATTAAATTACATTGCTTAAAATAATTTGTTTTGTAAAAATTAATTTTTTTTAGTTTTAAATTCATCTTTTGTTGCTTGGAAATTAATCTTCCTGGTTGAAATTTAAACACCTTTGTTAAAAATTCATTTAAAAAAAATATTTATCCTTTCAGTTGAAAATGTTTGTTAAAAAATATTTTTTTTTCTCATGAAAATTAATTTTTTTAATTGAAAATTTCACCGCTGAATTCATCAGTAACTGAAATAGACTGATTTTAAAAGTCACTTTGGTTTGAATAAAATTCAGAGTGTAAATCTCATTCTACAGGCCAGATGTAGTGATCGTACAGCCTCAAAAATCGCCAGGACTTTTTGGAACATTCGCAGGTACAGCAGCTGGAGTAGCTGCGGTAAATATTTAAAAAAAATCAAATTAAAATTATTTCTGTCTTCAGAAAATTAAATTTAAAAAAATTAATTTCCTAGGGAACAGTCATTGGAGATAAAATAACGGGTCGAAACGATCCACCTCAAGCTCCAGCAGTTACTGAAGAATCTCATGGTCCTTGTAAATATGAAGAAGAACAATTAGTTACGTGTACATTGAACCAAAATGAATTACAATTCTGCGAGCCCTGGAAAAACGCATTATTGGACTGCAAACGGAAAAACAGTTCGTATTTCTGAATTCCTTAATTTCAGGATAAAAAATTTTATATTTAATAACTGACTATTTTTTCCAGATATACGATAAATAAAGAAGAGAGTGACCAAGGCAATTTAAACCCGAATTAAAGTTTCAATATTGGAGAGTTGTAACTTTATGGTGAAAATACGAAATAAAAACATTCTTGGTATTAGTCTTATTATTTCGAATTTAAAAATAAACGACTGATTACTAAATCGGGATGTTGAATTTTTTCAAATATATTTTTTCCAGTGAAATTAAAAAATCACTAAAATTTGAATATATTTACTTGCGGAAAGTTTTTAAAAATATGTTTGAATATATTTTTTAAAGGTTTGAAATGTGTACATTTTAAATTTTTTGCGGGAAGATGAGACATTCTGATTGGGCGAGCGGTGCGCGCTGGTTGGTCGCTGGTGGCGCGTAATTTAAATTAGTATTAAAAACAATTCTTGTATATAAAATAAATATTTATTATAAAAAGCACAAGAATGTGTATAAATTTTATTTATTACAATTTTTGTATGCATCTCGAAATACTTCTTTATTTTAATCATAAGAATTGTTTTTGAAATTTATTTTGAATTCCGCGCAAACATTGGCATCGCTGGATTGGTTTGGCATTTTACCGGATGTGACCTTTCAAGGTGATTGAGTTGTTTGAACAGGATTTTCGATACTTATTAGAAATATTTTTTGTTCTCAGAAGTGAAATATTATAAAAAAAAAAGCTTTGATGCCCTAACATTTTTACAACTTGATGCACTAAAAAAAATATGTTAACTAAAATTTATGCAACAACAATTCATTTTCAATGCTCTAGAAATTCAAGAATGAATGAATAAATTTGTAAATGTACAAAATTATAACATTTTAAGCAAGTTTGAGTTAGAAAGATTAAAAATTGAAGGATTACAATTTTTTTTTAACTAAACATTTTTAAAGTTAGAAGTTAAATTATTTTAATTTAAAGTTATTAAAAATGAATGATTGTTCAATTGTTATTTATACATCCAAATTTAACTCTTTCACTTAAAAATTTAAAAAATTTTGAGTGACAGAGTTAATAATTTAACGTTTAATGTCTAAATTAAGCCAAACGACTGAAAAATAAAATTGCCAACATAATAAAATACCCGATACCAGAAAATTTCCAACTGATAAAATTCCCGAACCTAAAGAAGTAAAAACCTGTGTTGCTAATAAATAAATAATAAATAAAATAACAAATATGTTCATTAAATAAAAGTATGTTATTTTATTTATTATTCTTTATTTTTTATGTAAGAATTTGATAAATATTTAGATTTGCGAATTTTACGATTAAAAATACTATAAGTTGTCTCGAACTTGATTATTTCGGAATTTTCAATTAATTTTTTTACATTACAAACATCTTTTTTCGAGATTTTTCAGTCGTCTGAAAATTCATCACTTTTGGTAAAAAATTAAACTTTTTTATTTTGTTAAAAATACAACTGTAGGTTTTAAATTAATCTTATTTTAAGTTTGAAAATTTGTTTTCGTAGAAAATAATTTTTTTGGATCCATATTAATCTTTTTCGTTTTAGGAATTGACAATTTGGTTGAAAATTTGTCTTTTTGGTTAAAAAATCCATGTGTTTCGGTAGAACTTAAATTTTTTGGCTACAAATTAGTCCTTTTTGTTAGAATTTAACTGTTTTTTATTTAAATTGAAAATATTTTGTATTGAAAATTTAACTAACCAGTTAAAAGTTCAAACAAATTTTTGAAAATTCATTCTTTTAGCTGAAGATACATCACTTAATTAAAATTTGATCTCTTTGGTTGAAAAATTGATCTACTTTGTTAAAAATTTATTTCATGTGTTTAAAAATAAAGTTTTCTAAACTGAAAATTAACTATTTTAGTTTTTGTTGCAAATTAAACTTTTTTAGATGAAAATTCAATTATTCGGTTGAAAATTCATTGATTTTGTTAAAAATAAATATTTTTCTGGCCTGGAAATTAATGTTCTCAATTAAAAATTTATTCCATTTTCGGTTGAAAATTTATCTTTTTTAATTAAAAGTTCATATGTTTTTGGAAGAAATTAATTAATTTTACTAAAAATCAGTCTTTTTTGGTAGAATTCAATTACTTGTTATTTAAAATTAAAATATTTTTCTGATTGAAAATTTTACTACTCAGTTGAAAGCAAAACCAATCTGTTCATTCTTGTGGTTGCAGATACATCACTCAGTTAAAATTTGATCTCTTTGGTTAAAAAATTGACATATTTTGTTGAAAATTTATCTTATGTTGTTAAAAATAAATTTTTGTAAACTGAAAATTAACTATTCCCTTTTTGTTGCAAAATTAATATGTTTTAGTTGAAAAATTCAACTATTTGATTAAAAATTTATTCATTTTGTTGAAAATTCGTTTTTTATGCATTGAAAATTAATTTTCTCCATTAAAAAATTTCACTGTTCCATTTTCGTATAAAAATTTATCTTTTTTGGTGGGATTTAATTGTTTGATATATAAAAAATTTATTTTTTTTATTGAAAATTCAACTACTGAGTGGAAAGTTAAACCAAATTGTTAAAAATTAATTCTTTTTGTTGAAGATACATTCCTTAGTTAAAAATTCATCTCTTTGATTAATAAATTGACCTATTTTGTTGCAATTTTATTTTATATTGTTCGAAATTAATTGTTATAAACTGAAAATCAACTATTTCATTTTTTGTTGAACAGTAATCTTCTTTAGTTGACAGTTCAACAATTTGGTTTCAGATTAATTTATTTGGTTGAAAATTAACTTTTTTCTGGGTTGAAAATTAAGGTTCTCAATTAAAAATTTAACTATTGCATTTTCGGTTGAAAATTGATCTTTTATAGTTGAAAGTTCAACTATTTGGTTTAAAATTAATTTATTTTGTTGAAAATTCGTTTTTTTATGTTTTGAAAATTAATGTTCTCAATTAAAATTTTAACTATTCTATTTTGGGTTGAAATTTTTTTTTTAGTTGAAAATTCATCTGTTTTTGGAAGAAATTGAAAGCTTTGGCTGAAAATTTGTCTCTTTTTATAGAATTAAATTATTTGTTATTTAAAATTAATTTTTTTAATTGAAAATGTAACTACTCAGTTGAAGGTTGGACCAAATAGCTAAAAATGAATTCTTTTGGGTAAAGGCACAGCACTCAGTTAAAAATTGATATCTTTGGTTAAAAAATTAACCTATTTTCTTGAAAAATTAATTTTTTTAAACTGATAATTAACTATTCTATTTTTTGTTGAAAATTAATATTTTTTAGTTGAAAATTCAACTATTTGGTAGAAAATTCATATCTTTGATTGCATATTTGACTATTTTAGGAATTCAATTTGTTACACTGAAAATTGTAAATTGATCAACAGATTCAGAACCACCAAGTAAAATCAATTAATGTTAAATATTTAATGCTGTAATACAGTTCAATTTTAAAAATTAATTAATAATTTATTTTTACTTTTGACCAACTCAAAACCTTGTTTATAAAAAAAATTTCAATTTTGAACGCCATTAATTGTCAATTGTTTAAAAGTATGCTTCTAAATTAAAAATTGAATTTAAAAATAAAAAATGTTTAATCAAACTTATTTTGAATTGCATTATATCATGTGATACGATTTTTGCGACTTGATAAATTTTTCTTCTAAAAATTTGTAAAATTTCCGGTGAAAAAATAAATTCACTATCATTTCTCGAATTTTCTCGGTCTCAAATATTTTTGATCATTTCCCGGTTTTCAGGTCTATCTAGCATCCTGGAAAATATAAAAAAACATTTCATTTAATAATATCGTTTTAAAAAAAGTAACGTTTAAACTTTAAAATAAATTCTGATTTATTTTACAACAAATATTTTTTCAAATAGATTCTTCAGTACCGTTAAACCATCAGAATCATCAAAACTCAGAAAAAAATCGGAATCTAAACCTACAAACGAGTCCATGAAAATTTCAAATGAAAATAAACAGCCTTCAGCAATGCAAAATTTAATGGGTTCTGCCGCAGGAGTTGCTGCTGGATCTGCAATTGTAAGTCAACAGAAGAAACCTCCCTACAGTGGATAATTAATAATTAAAAATACCAATATGTGTAAAATAATTAATTTAATATAATTAACGATTCAAAAACCATACGTGTTTACAATTTAAAATTAGAATGAATCATTTTTCTTTCATTTGCTTCCTTAATTAACTGATTATCCACTGAAAGTTGCATTTCAATTAAATAAAAAAATTCCTGACTCTAAATTCCTAAAATAAATTTAATTTCTTACAGGGCCACACAGTTGGAAAAGCTTTGTCAAATAAAATAGAACCCCTGTCATCTCAAGCAGTCGAGACCGTTTCGTCTTTTTCAAAAACAAACGAAGAAATCTGCTCAGTAGAAATTCGCAAATTTTTCGAATGTGTCTCTCAAAACAAACAGCTCGAGAATTGCAAAATTTTCCATAGTTTATTGCTCGAGTGTCAACAGCTTCATCAATTGCAAAATGTACATCAAACATAACTAAATTAAAATAAATTAAAAACCTGTATCAGGGTCGCTTTTGATAGGAAAAAACTTTGTTGAAACAGTATTTTGATATAAGTTTTTTTTTTTATACAAACTTTTTAAGGCTGCTAGAATAAGCAATTTCGATAATTTTTTAGCTTAAAAATATTTCTTTCATTTTTTAAAATCAATTTTATGAAAAATCATTGTTCCTTTTTCAGAGTCTGCACCAGCGATCCGATTTTCATAAAAATTAATCATTAAAAATTTTTCGGTCACTGAGCACGACTTGGAAAAAAAATTCGAAAGTTAAATTGGCTTTTTTAATATGGCGAATTATATTAATAAATTAAGCTCGCTCAATTATCAAAATTACAACTTTTCCATTTTAAAACTTAGATAGAATTAAAATTTATTCAATTTTTAATCATTATATTTTAAAGAAACGTTTTTTCCTTGGAATAGTTCAATTTTAAATATTTATGGTTGAAAAATATTCATTATGAAGATTTAAAATTGACATTTATTTAATTTTAAAGATGTATGAATAAAAATTCTAAATTTTGTTATGAGTTTTCAATTCAATATCTTATAGATTAATGAAATTTTTAATTGAAATAATAAAAACGACCGAATTTTTAGTCAACAAATTTAAAAAATGTACAATTCGAATGTTTTTTTGGAATAGTATTTTTAAGATTTACACATAAAATTCTTTAATTTTAACCATTGGCGATTTAAAATTCTTTAATATTTAAGATTTGCAATTCAGGATTTATAAATTCAAAATGTTTGTTTTTTAATAATATGTAATTTTAACAGTTTTTTAGAATTTATAGTTCAATTTTAAATATTTGCAATTTAGGACTCTTCAATATTAAATGTGTACAATAGAAATTTATTCAATTATAAAGATGTATGAATAAAAATTATAAAGTTTGGCACAATTTTCCATTTGTATATTTTCTAATTTGAAGAAATTTGGAATGTAAATTATCAAAATTGCAGAGTTTTTATTTCTAAAACTTAAAACTTGCATAATTTTTAATTGCAAACTTGCAAAAGTACAAACTCTTCAATTTAAAAGATTTAGGTATCAATATTCTACAATTTTGAAGAGTTAAAATTAAAAATTCTTGAATTTTGAAAATACAGATAGAATTAAAATTGATTCAATTTTTAAGAATTATATTTTAAAGGAACGTAATTTGGAACGTTTTTTCTTTAGAATAGTTTAGTTTTGAATATTTATGGTTGAAAAATATTCATTATGAAGATTTCAAATTGAAATTTATTCAACTTTAAAAATGTATGAATGGAAATTCTAAATTTTGACATGAATTTTTAAATTCTGTATCTTCTAAATTAATTAAATTTTTAACTCAAATAATAAAAATGACAGAATTTTTAGTTTGCAATTAAAATTTACAATTCAAATGTTTTTCCGAACGTTTTTTTCGAAAAATTTAATTTTTAAGACTTACAAATAAAAATTCTTAAATTTTAACAATTAGCGATTTAAAATTGTTCAATATTTAAGATTTGCAATTCAGGATTTATAAATTTGAAATGTTTGTTCTCTAAAAATATGTAATTTTAACAGTTTTTCAGAATGTGTAGTTCGATTTTGAATATTTGCAATTTAGGACTCTTTAATATTTAATGTGTACAATAGAAATTTATGCAATTATGAATTATAAATTGTGGCAACATTTTTCATTTGCATATCTTCTAAATTGAAGAAATTTGGAATGTAAATTATCAAAATGGCAGAGTTTTTAATTGAAAAAATTTGAAACGCGCATAATTTTTAATTGTAAATTTTGAGAATTAAAAACTTAAAAGTTTTCCATTTTAGAGATTTACAATTCAAAATTCTACAGTTTTCATTTTTCTGGCATATTTTTCTGTCAAAAAAAAAAACTAATTTTAAAAATATAGTTAAATTTCGAAACAAAGTGTTAAAGTCTTTAACTAGTATAATTAGATTTTCATCAAAAAAAATTAATTTCTGTTTAAAAAAAAAACGAATTTTGAACTGAAAAATCTAACTTTTCAATCCATAGGATACATTTTCAATACAAATGATTAATCTTCAACAACAAAAATTAATTTTTAAGAAGAATTTTGCTCTTAAACAAAAAATTAAATTTTCATTTCAAAACAGATGAAATCTGACCGAAAAATGTAATAATTGATATTTTCACAAAACGATTTTAATTTTCCATCAAAAACGCTTGAATCCAAATAGAAAAGACGACTTTTTAAAATGAATTGAATTTTCAACTAAAAAAGACTTTTTTTTACTCAAGAGAGAGAAAACATTGAAAAAAGTGTAATTTCCAAGCAAAAAGATAAATTTTCAACAAAGAAGATTAATTTTCTGTGAAAAAGAACGAACTTTCAACAAATGCATGAATTTTCAGTTCAAAAATTTAATTTTCAAAACAATATCTCATATTTCAACAAACGCGATGAATTTTTAAATAAAATGATGAGTCTCCAATCGAATAAATTTAATTTTTAACGAAAGCATTGATTAATTGTGAACAAAAAATATAATAATTAGTATTTCAACACAAAAAGATTTTAATTTTTAATTTAAAAAAACAGTTTTTTTAAATTTCAAATAAAAAACAGCCAAATTCAAGAAAAAAAAGAAGAGTTTTCAATATGAGTTGAATTTTCAACTAAACAAGATTTTGCAAAAATTTGGAAAAATTGT
>JAAAKG020147670.1:0-10412 GCA_010014905.2 Druon quercuslanigerum
GTAATCAGCGCGTCAAAATACGTAGATATACGTAGTTTCATGGGTTTTGGAGGTACACCCTAATCGGAAGTTTATCCAAAAATTAATCCAAAAGTAAAATAACATTTACTTTGCAGATCTGTATCCTCTGACAACATTCATCCGATTTATCGTACTTTTATTGACATTAAATTCATAACTATAGTTCGTACGTTATTCTAAAACTGAACTAATTGTTGAATTTGGTTAGAGAAGACTTATTACTTATAACTAAAGAGAAACGCAGTTTATTAAAATATCCGCAAATACCGAGAATCAAACGGACGCACCGCACGCTTATATGTCGAACGCCTAATCCCCATAGCTACGATGTCACGCTGAGTACGATATCATACATACTTACGGCATTCGTCCAATACTTTCGAACTTAGGGAAAAAGGTTCTTGGAACTCGATTTCTTAGACATGATTTTTAAATGTACTTAAATGATTTCAAATTATATC
The DNA here is from genome assembly GCA_010014905.2 of Druon quercuslanigerum. Taxonomy (NCBI): domain Eukaryota; kingdom Metazoa; phylum Arthropoda; class Insecta; order Hymenoptera; family Cynipidae; genus Druon; species Druon quercuslanigerum. Next base: position 483 of record JAAAKG020147670.1, read on the forward strand.
AATATTTAGGTAAGATTCTTTTTTAATTTTTAAGGCACCGAATGTTTTGAACTTTTTCAGAAAAAATGAAAATTTTAAAAGTTTGCATCTAAGTCATTTCTTTAATTATTTCTTTTTTAAATTCAAGTATAATGAAGAATAATAACATTGATGTACTTTTTTGCCCTTACAGCTGTATTACCCGTTTCATCTGTCGAGGGTTTTAAAAGGTCCCCTAGATAAAATAATTAACAGATAGAAATTGTTTCTAAAATATATCTTTATGCATAAAGTCTTGTATCTGGTTTGGTTAAAAAATATAGTGCTAACAAGTGAGTATATAAATAATTTAATTCAAGTAGCACACGACAATAGCCTGTCGAGGGGCAGCAGAGGGGAAACCATAGATTTTTCTTGCTAGGAAATCTGGCTGCGGCCTCGTAAGAGCCAATATTTAGTTTATGCATAAAGAGGCAATTTATACCCGAGTAAAATTAACATAATTTATTACTTAAGATTTTCCGCCAATGAAAAATATAGAGTTTAAAAACGAAAAAATTTGTAATATATAGAAGAAACTTGAAGGAAATCCATTGCATACATAGTTATATGGAAATTTAAAATATTATGTGCATTTTTCTTACAACTTCTTACACTGGCGGATTTGAATCTTTAGAATTCTACCTTCAAAATTAGCCAATATTGGACAAATATGGAATATTTTCCAAGTTATTCATATAACACTAAAGTACGGTGCTTCTGTTACCGATTTTATATATTAAGTTTAAAACGTGTGGTTGAGAGCCGTAGATAACTTTCTCCGAAAAAATGAAATAGCTCAAGTGGTTTCCGCAAAATAGCTGAGAACCACTGAAAGTTGGAAGACAAGGTGTATGTTCCCAACCGTGGCGTGGGTTGCGATTACTTTCTCTGAGGCTCGGTCGCTCGGTCGGCGCACCTCGAGACCTGAACAACTTCGCTGAGACTCTCTTCCGGGTTGACGATCGTGCGCATTTCTCTCCCTCTCTTCCTTTCTCTTATCCCCTCTATTTAATTCAAATCCCCTCTATTTGAAACTCTCTTTATGACCATTGCCCCGATCGCCTCTGCCGATTTCCAGATCGTAACTTTCAAATTCGGTTCAATTTTTCGTTTTCTGATTCAATACCGTCAAATATAAGGCAGACGCAAGTCGAGCAAATGAATTTACTTTCAATCGATTTTACAAAGTTTTTTATTATTATAAATATTCAGTTGACGATTTTTTTTGTCATTTTTTACGCAGATCGACGTGAAGCTAGCTCTAGATCAGAAATTGCAATTTTCTGAAAGTGAAATTTATTTTTTAGTATGCCACCTCTCTATTCAATTTCAACGAATAAATGACATCATGTATAATTTGATTTAAATTCTTTAACTGCCGAACAATGTTCTTAACAATTTCTCTTGTGCATTCGAAAAATAAAATATTTATTTTTTGGGCAGCATTAGTAAAATTTTTAAACTTTTAAAATCTTAAGTACAATATTAGTTTCATTAACAAACGAAAAAAAAGTTTAAAATATAATGTGTTTTCGAATGAAACGAATATGTTTTCCACTTTGTTTTTTGCAATAAAATCTTTAAAGTATTTGGAAGTCTTTATCAATTTTGATAATATTACTTAAACTACTTGGAAAAACTTATAGTAGAATTTCAATTTTAGTTTATAAGTTCTGTAATTAACTCCAACGTCAATTGCCTGCAGGTTTTTTTATATAATGTTGTGATCGACAAGTAATATCTTTAAAATAGACAATGATACATATTTTCAATTAATTCGATACTTTGATAAAGAATACAATACTTATTTTTTTTTAAAAAAACATTTTTTTCAATAAAGAAACAAGTATTTTGTATATTTGCGTTCTTATCCCAACAAAATTTTTTTTATTTCAACATTTGGTTTGTCAATCACCGACAAAACGTTTTCTTTTTGTTCAAGAAAACACTTTTCTCAGTATGTTAAAATTAAATTGTGCATGGTCAATATTTATTCAAAGATTTAAATAATTTTTCTAAATCCATTTTCTGCAATCCTGCCCCCACTTTTACGGGATATGAATGTGTATCTATATACAGATCTCAACATGGAGAAATATTTTTATTTTCTCTTTGCCTTATAAACATTTTAAAAATCCGTTATTATCGTTACTAGTTAGGTGTAACATATATTTAAATACTTATAAACTTCTCGCTAAGATGGACCTTTTTACACTTTCACTATTAACAGTTTTGCGTTAAGTGGTTATCTGTTATGAGTCCAAGAAAAAACGATTTTGTGTATGAGCACTTTATGCTACACTTTAACGGCATTAGTATTTGTATGTTTTCCTAAATCGAGTGAACCTAATGAGCCAAAAGTTCGCACGCTTTTTGCATGATAAACTGTTTAACTGTTTTAAGAAGTAATAAAATATACAAATAATTATACTAGAACATTTTATTGAATCAATGGGCTCTTTTATATTTGTTGACTTATAAAGCTTGAAATAAAATAAAAGGAAGATCAAAAGGCATTTTTACCATCTGAAAGATTCTATTGAAGGTTTTCTATATTAAAGTGTAAATGGTCAACTAATTATTGAATTTCGTGGCACATATCGAGGGGTAAAAAATAAGCTTTTGGTTTATATTACGGCTTAACTTGATGCAAAACGGGTTATCGCGTGACCTGCGGAAAAATTCAGGAAGTAATAGCGGATACGAGCCATACCCTTTCGAACAGATTCCATTGCTTGTTGTTTCTGGTTGCTCTGATTTTTATCGTGTTTCATAGTTTCTTGTTACTTTAGGCACTTGGTGCAGCAAGTTAGCATTCTGATCGAAGCAATATTCTATTGCTGTGAATAGGCCAAGTTCATCGCGAAATTGCTTAGCACGAAAAGCCTTTTGCAATTCCAGACCTTTTTAAAAGATTCTCTTTTCAGCTCTCTTTTCAAGAAAGATACCCGTTTTTTTCTTGAATTTTCTCAATCACTTGCTCTGTTACTTGCAGTGACCATTAGAAACTACAATAGGTTATTTCAGAATTGAGTAATTTTGTATTGGAAGATTAAAGAAAGAAAGTCTTCAAAGTTAAACAGTGTTAATTTGAAGACTGTCTAAGTGCAAAATAATTGAAATGAAATTCGAAATCTAAAATTTTCAAACTTTAAAGCTTTTTGAAGATTTCTTTAAGGGGGAATGATTCCATTTTCAAATTTTAAAGTGCAGAAAATCATCTAAAATATTGTTATTGTAAGCGCTTTGAAAGTTATAAGCCTTTTATATTGTATATTGTATATTCAAAGGTTTCAAATTTTTTTAAATTTTGATTTGAAAAAATTCGACAAAGTTGGAGAATTTTAATCTTAGTTAAATAACAATTTAAAGTTTACAATTGAAACCTTAATCTATAATGAGTTAAATTTTTAATGATATGCCTTCAAAATAGTACTGTTCTGTAAAATTCTAATTCAAGATTTTTATTTAGGATTATTTTATCTCAAATGCTTTCAATTCGAAATGATTCAATTCTGAACTTTTTAAAATTTTAAATCATTACAATTTTTTGTGTTCACACGATTTTATTTCGTAATTATTCCATTTCTAGATTTTATATTTCAAAATTGTTCACTGTCAAATACTTTTAATTTCGAATTATTCAATTTTGAGCGCTTAAAATGATAAACTAATACCTATATCTTTATGACTTTCTAATTAAAATGACGGACAATGCTTTATAATTTACTTTTGAAAATAAGTAATTTATAATGTTTTAATCTTTTATTTTTAACACCTCTTACGTAAAAATTTGTAAATCTCTTGATTCCAAATTATTTTATATTCAACTTGCATTTCAATTTAAACAATTGACCATACTTGGATAAACGTTGCAAAAAGTGATTGACAAACAAAATTGAAGTAACTGTAAGAAGAAAAGTGTCTAGACAGAAGACTTAAAATGAGCATTTTTTACTTTATATTTTAAAAGTTGCAACTAAACATTCATTAACTAGGAGACTTACGCCACAAAATGTTGAGATTCAAACATTTGAAATTGTGAAATTCTAAATTAGAATTCAAGACTCAAAGATTTAAAATATAAAAGTTTTCGAAGGTAATCGTTAATTTAACTTCGAAGTTTCTAAAGTTGAGCATTTAAATATTGTAATTGCTTACAATTATGCATTACAAATTTAAAAAAATGATTTAGTTAATAAGGCCTTTTTAAGTATTTTAATGGTAATTAGTTTCTAAATATAGGAATTAAAATTTTCTTAAGAACCTCAAGAATCGTAAAGTATTTGTTTTAAACAAATAACAAGGAAACTTAAAAGTCGTTCGTCGTCTCGCGAAGTCACTATTCAAATTATGGGAACAAGTAAAAAAAGAGATAGACAAACGTTTTATAAAAGTGTTCTTTTCTTCAGCATGTTTTTTTTAAAGACCGTTCGCATTCGTTATTTGTTAATTATATTCCGCATTCGTTATCAGAATAGCTAAAGGAGTTTCAAAGAAGTTCTTCTCTTCTCTTAGATATATGTTTTTCTTTTTATTCTATTTATACTATTTATCGTATTTTTTCATTTTTTTTTAAATTGAATATATTAATATGGGAAATTAATTCTTCCGGGTCTTGAGGAAATTCTATCGATCGATGCTTCAAGATTCAAACCACGAAAGACACTCTATCCGATGATAATTTTTTGTCGCTCGTCATACGCACCTACCTTCATAACCAACGTCGAGAAACCGGTTGCTCGAGAATTGCTTGCTTCGCAGGAAGTTTCACCGCTGAGCTTTTTTACGGCTCCTGCTCCTCCTCTCGCTGTAACAGGAAAAATCTGGCCAACTTGGAAAATCCGGAAGAAAATAGGATAATAATAAAATTATTTACAAAAGTTGTATTATCTCTATTTTGTGTAAATCACGTGGGAAAGATTAGTAAAAATAAATAGCGAAAATGTAAGAAAACTAGTTCTAGTCGCCAGTCATCGATCAGCGGGAAAACCAAGGCTTCAAAGCGCAAATTACTTGAGAAAATTGCCGTAATTATTCTCGTTATCAGTGCATCTTTGAACAGTTCTTCCTTGTTCGATAAATATATTCCCACGCATTATACTTTTTTTAAATACAAGATTTTTTAGTAAAAAAATCCTTGTTTCTGTGTAATGATTTTGTTTAAAAAAAGGATGTTGCTAAGGAATAATGCTTTAATTCTATATAAAAAAATAAATCACTTTCCCGGAAACAGTGTTACATTGTTACACTGTTATTAGTTATTACGTTTCATTTGTCTGGAAAACAGCATCATACAAATTCAATTATCCGCATGACGTGAGCAATTCAATCTCGAGCAATTTCCGTCGCATTTTCTTGCTCGACTTTCGAACACAGAAAATCGAGATCTCATGGAAATCGATATACAGTCCTTCGATTCTTTTACGCGTTCACCACAATCCGAAATCCACGTGCCGCAGATAGAATTCCTCCGCCTTGCCTTATTTCTTCTTCCTTAATTTTTATTCCCCTTTTTTCCCTTCTTATTTTTCCCCATCCTTCCACTTTTTCCTCAGATCATTCCATGGAACTAAGAACAGTCTCTTACAGGCTTTGTATTCTAGTCGAGATATTCTAAAGTATAAAATTCTAAAAGCAAACCTAGATTTTTAGGTGAAAAAATATTTTTTCGAAAAATACAATTTCATAGACCTTTGGGTATATTTTTTTCAATTTTATTTCAGTGTATTTTAGCATTCCATAGGAATTTTCTCTTTTATTTATAAAAAATACCATTACTTTTACTTTTTAAATAAAAAATGTATATCATGGAAATTTATGTAAATGTGGATTTTCATATATTGAAGTTTTGTAAATTGATGGATAGACTAAAGTATCTTTTTCGTGATAGAAATGTGCGTGCATTTAATAGTGCGTGCGTCCTCATTATTTCGGTGGAGAAAGTGAAAGCAACGTGACTCGTTTATATTACTTCCTAGACGAAGCTGAGAAATATTGTAATTATGATACCTCACTTTAAACTTCTCATTAGACTCCCAGGGAATAACTGGATTTTATTATTTAAGATATTCTATTCCCTTTGATTTATTTAATTTCAGTGAATGAATGCGACTAACTATTGATTCCTGGTTATAAAATATTTAGTCAGTCGATCGTGGCATCCCGAACTCAATTGTAGTTTGAAAGCATTTTCGAAATTATTTTATTTTATCCCCATCTCCAGAAAAATCATTCGAAGCTTCGAATTGGAAGATTCACTTTTTTACATCTGCAGCAACAAAAAAAAACATGCAAATATGGTTAATCTATTTATGAAAATTTTATTTCAAATATTCATATAAGTTCATTGCATGTCACTCATTACAAACTAAATCAAAATGTATAAATACTGTTATGTAAAGACTTTTGGGATATGAAACTTCTTAATTTTACGTCCTGGAAACAACAGATTAGTATTGGTAAGGAAAAACCTTACTTGATCGACATCTTCCAGACTATTTATTCGGGAATGTACAAATATGACGTTTCGGAATCAAACCAATTGCCTCATCAGGTATCGTAGGTCATTTCGTAGAAAGTTATAGATTAAAATCGAAAAAATGTTGTTGAGTTGTTAAATACTAAAATTACATGGAGGGCAAGGTGTGTACCCTCCGCCTCCATCTTATTATCTCCATCAGAGGGTAAAAACCCTGTCATTCGTGTAATTTTAGTATTTAACGACTCAACAAAATTTTTTTGATTTTGATCTATAACTTTCCTTAACAATACTAGTATAAATACTGAAAATACAACACCACTGACTATTATGCATTGTATACTTTTATTATAGTTTTAGTATTCAGAAATACTGAAACAAATATGGACAATTCTTTTTACGTTTGTCCAATTTTTATAAATGAAAGATCTGTAAATGATTATTTAAGCGTTCCATTTAAATTATTGTGACCTGACAGAATTTCTTATATTGTAGAAATACCATCATATTTATAAGTTTTATGCTTCATATAATATCAAAAAGGCCTGTAATACCTTCATTTTCCCAATAAAAAGTAAATATTATAGAAAAACTATGACTAAAACCTATGACTGTGAAATTAGTAAAATTAATGAAATAACCAGTACAAATCCAATAGCTGATCCATTACTGATTTTTTAAGTACTCTCTAACTTCGAATCACCAGAAAATCATTAACAATCAGTGAAATTTCACTAGAAATCAGTGACGTAGTTCTTGTAACCTCAATCAATAAAATTCCGCTAAAATTACTCTCATATTTCGTTAGATTTATTTATTTTTATAGATTTATTCTTTTCAGATTTAAAAAATAAAACTGGCTCGGTCTGATTTGCTTTGAAAACATTTCGTGTTTTCATTTTGAAAAACTGAATGAATTAATGTTCAATCAGAAACTAATAGTTTCATCAGAAACGAGGATTTTGTAAAAAAAATTAAGCCTGTGTGACCTATAAATATATATTTTCTTAATTCTGACAAAAATCAGTAGTTTTTTTCTTAAAAAAGGTTATATTTTGTAGAGGTGCCAAATTAATTGAAAAAATAGAACTTTATAAAAGTCTCCATATGGTAGACACTCTTCCTGGTTAATTTACTCCAGATTCAGTTTCAATTCCGTGTTCCTGATGCTCCATATCTTTCGAAAGGTATTCAGAACCTAAAATAACTTCCTTCATTAATGATCCTGATCGAACCATTCTGCGAAGCATCCTATCATTAGTAACGCTCCGAGTGATTAATAACCATAAATCGAGCAAACCTCTTTCAATAATCGTAATTTTTTCGAAATTACTAAATGCTTGCACTAGACGCTTGCGTCATAAATCTCAAACTCAATAAATGAAACGAGGGCAATCTTTGTTTTAAAAATGTAATTATTCAGAAAAGGTAAAGTAACATCTGTTGAAAAATTAGTCTAATTAGTAATAACGAGCTGCGTTTTCTTGACTTTTACGATTCTGAGAATTGCTGACAATTACCATGTTGATAAACTGTCGCCTATCTACCCTTGTGCTCAGACACTGAAAATTATAATTTGCCGAGAAAATAATTGACAATTACGCAATTTTTCTTTGCCGTCCCTTTTCCGACTGAGGATTCAATAAGAAAAGCACGCGACTGAAGAGATAAGGTCATCTTAATTAAATCGAAACTCCCTCACAACACCTTTAATTAGACTATTCATGATCAACAATTAAAATTCTAACTTAGAAGCGAGCATATAGAAAGAAGAATAAATATTCAGATCCTAATAAATGAATATTTGCTTATTATTTACTTGAGTTTTTTCACACTCCAAAGTTGATATTTTTAACAGAAAAAATACTAAAAAATCAAATGAACAAAATTAAAATATGTTTGATTTTGAAACAATCAACCGTATCCCCGATTCATGGATTTTCATGTGTTTGAATTAGGTATTTGACTTATTTTTATCTTATCTGTGTAATATATTTATTTTAAGAGTTTAAAAATGTGATTTATTAATAATAATAGACATTTCATCAATATTTTTGGCCATATCAAGGATAAATATTGTTGTTACCGCTATTTAAAAGACTTCAAATGTTCTAAGAGATATAGATGTCGGTGAATGTGGGCAACAGGAATCTTAAATTAGAACTTTTTAAAAAGACACTTTCCATTTCGGACGATGTTTGAGAAAATGTTTAGACTTTTTCCGTCCTTATTTTTAATTCAGAGCCTATAAAAAGTGGGTCGTGTAGCAATTAGGCCCTGAAATGTATGTCAAATTTGGTTTGTAAGTGTTTATTGAAACTATAATAATATTGCTTCCAAATATAATTTGTGATTTATATTTGAAACCTGAATAGTGCTCATGAAAATTTTTGACTTGGAACAAAGGAAGAAATGTTCGAGTTCAAAGTTCAGAATCTCGAAATTTCGTTCCGTCTAAGCGAGACGGTCTAATACTTTCACTTTGGCAGCCAAATCTTAGCACCACGTGCCAATGGTCCGGAGAAAGGAGGCCATCCAAATGTCAGTTCAATCGGCATTCCCATATGTGTGCCTCAAGGATATTAGAGATAAAGAATTTTATTTGAGATATCGCATCAAAGAGAAAGAATAAGTAATTAAATGAAAGTGATGCCCGAACTTCAAATAAGAGACTCAGATTTGATCCGAACTTTAGATTTTTTACTGTCGAGGAAGGCTATTATTTTAATTTATCAGATGTTCCCTTTTCACTAGATATTTTATGAGAAAATATTGTCTGTTTCGCATTGAAGGAGTAAGTCTTGAAAATGAATTTCATTAAAGTTGATTTGTAGGGCTCTCTTTTTCGATTTGACATGACAGAGGTCAAGAATTGAGTGAACTATTAAAAGGGACTTTAGGTGGCTTCAATGGAACGTGTGAAGGCAAAGAATAGTGGCCTTGACATGCATGAAAAGAATAAAGATGGTAGAAGCATGGCAGCACTGAGGCACGTATCAGCAACTAGCAGCTGTTAGGAATTAATTTTAGATTACGCAGCCAGTGGGCGCTTGACTAGGTCAACTTGCTCGAATCAACAAGAGGATAGTAACGGCCACATAACTACTTTTCTTCCTTCGAAATAGGTCCGAGAATCTAGTTGCTCTCCTTCCTATCTCTTCTTACTTTCAAACAAGGTCAATTCTCTTTTCACTTTCAAAATTCTTCAAATTTCGAGACCTAACATTCCTTATTCTCATGTCTATCTTCACGGATTCATCAGCACAGTTATTTCTTTAATTACAATTCGTTTAGTGGCTTTCATTCTCGTTCTTAATGATACGCTTAAGGATGTACCTACTCGCTGTAAATACTACTAAAAATTAAATAATTTTTTAATCATATAGCGGAAAATTCGTTTTATTTCTAGACTAAACCTTCATCATTCT
>JAAAKG020147672.1:0-10412 GCA_010014905.2 Druon quercuslanigerum
AGACACAGGGGAGCCTTTCCGCCCCCACAAGGCGTTTGTAAAGGGGCAGGGGTGTGATCTTACATTATTTCTGTGACCAGACACAGGGGTGCCTTCCGCCCTTCACGGGGCGTTAGAAAAAGGGCAAGGGATCTAATATTATTTCTCTGACTAGTCACAGGGAATTTTGAAAATAAGTATGAAGTGTTATTTATACCCTGCAAACATCACAAAATATATTTTTTAAACTTTTTTTCAATATTTATCTTATCGCATTTGTAATAAGGTTAATGAAGCCTTTTCCGACTATCACTTGCAAAATGAGGTTACGTTAGAGTAGGTTCACCATATTGAATTTCGTCTCTCGTCGACAGAGGGTCTAATACTCGGCTCGGTGCTGCCACCTACGATTAGTTTTGCATATTGAACTTCATACTATAATCTGACTATAGCTTACTTGGCCAGGGCTTGGGAGTTATATTATCGGAATTTTATTCAAATACATTCAGATACAACTCGCGACAAGTGTATCTAGTCTAGACTCCAGATCACATAAAAGTAAGATCCAATCCAAGCGCGCGGAAATTATAGGGGAGTTTCGAACGAACTTGAGACTGCGGTGACACAGAACAAATATATAAATTGATTTGGATGAGTTAAAACTTAAAGGTCTACACTTTATAAAACATAACCTAACTTTTAGTTTTATTTGTTTCTGAAATTTTTTTAGAGACAACTAGCAGTTTTTATAATCTTTGGCTTACTAAAAAGGAGTAAAATTTCAAAAATACATAATTTTCAGAATGATTAGCCAAATGGTGAAAATAGGCTAGTCATCCTGAATTTCGGGACGACGAGACACTTCGTTTTATTAAATCTCGAAAGATTAAAAAGCTTTCAAGGGATTTTAATGTTTTCTAGGGATTTAAATAATATATTTTTATGGATTTTTTATGGCTGAGTTCAATTTAATTTGTATTTAAGAAGTTGAAAACTATTTATACTTATTTTAATTGATTATTACGATTTTTAAAGATTTCAATGGATTTTCAAGGATTTCGAGAAAGTTCTACAGAATTAGGGGAATAAAATTAATTTTATTTTAAGGTGTTTTGTATGACCCGCAATCATTGTTAAGGATTTGTGGGATTTTAAAATATATAAAGCTATTTTTACAGATTCTAAAGAACTTTAGGAGATTTTTTATATTATCAAGGATTTAAAGTAATTTTGTATTATTTTACAAGATTTTAAGCTATTTCAATAGTTTTCAAAGAATTTCCGAAGGGTCAGAAAAATGTATAGGAATTTAAAAAATTTTTGATGAATTTTGTAGGATGTTTGAAGATTTTGAATTCGATTTAAAGTAAGAATTTATATTTGAAAATTAATATTATCATATAAGAATACATAAATAAATTATTATAACAATTCCTAAAAAATATAAAAAGCAATTATAATAGCAGTAACCAGAGAACGATTGGTTGATGAATATAAAGTTTGAAGAACATTTGTTAAACATGCATTCAGAACTTAAATATAGAATTAAAAAAATTGTACAAGTTTCTTGCGACGTATAAGGTATGATAAAAGTCAATTTTTTTGCAAAAATATAAAAAATTTACTATTTTTTGTCAAAGTTTCTTTGGGTGTAAAATATTTTTTAATTTGCATAATTTTTTTAATAGGTACATCAAGGACCAAGGAAAATGGTCCTTCAGCAATATTATACAAAACAAATTATGCTAAATCAAAATCTCTAACTAGTACAGAAAACAAATCATTTTCAATTCCCTCTATACGTTTAAAACTTAAATGAACAATTTTTTCTAATAATTTTCTGAGAACTCTGATCGGATCCAGGAATTTTTTTAATTATTTGTTGACACAAATAAAAAATTTTTTCTGACTACATTATTCAACTTCTTTTAAAAATTCGTATGTAAATATGTATATAAATTTGAATATTGAAATTTTCAAAGATTGCGTATAAAATTTAATTTAAAAAATTTGAAATTCAAATTTCAGTCAGTAAAAAATGTTTTATTTTGCAAAGCGTTAAACGATGCTTTCATTCTTCGGTTAAGAATCAAAGAAATCAATAATGTTAGAAGCAATTTTTGTAAAAATTTGAACAATTATCGCTTAGCGATATTTTTTAATTATATTGAGTTAAAATTTATTATAATACTTTAAAATAAATTCTAGTTTTTTTTTCGTTTAATAAGGTTAAGAAGTAATATTAATGATGTAATAGTAACTAGGCAATGTCAATGAATGAACGATTGTTTAACCTTCAAATTTGCACCAAAATAAAAATCAAAAACTAACAAAAAAAAAGCTTCTATGCCTAAAAAACCTAACAGAACTTTTTAAATCAGTAACTTATTCTTTTTTAGGAGCCAGTGCAAAACTAGTAAAGTTTCAGTTAATAGCCACTGATTTCTCAGTGAATTTTTACGTATTAATTTTCAAAGAGGGACGATATATAGGCATACTAAATCGAAATTCTTGATTTGGTTTAACAGACGATTCTGTCATATGGAAATCAGAAATGCAATTTACGAACTCAATTAACTCGAATTCAACTCACGATTTATTTTTGTGAATACAAATTTAATTAAACTCGGTATCCAGTGGAGCCAATGGTGTTCCTTTTTCAATAGTAAATTCTAAAATTTAAAAATTTGAATTAAAATCTTTTTTAATTTAAAAAAAATAAAACCAAACAATGAGACCTCAAGTATATACACTAAAGTGGTCCAAAATTATGTTTTTTTTATTTTCATGCATGTAGCCATTTTTTTCTGGATCCCTAAATAACCCCATAAGTCAAAAATTGGGTTATTCAAGTGTAGCACTTATAATATTTATCATTTTTTAAACAATACTTAAACATAAATATACAAATAATTATTTTAAATCAAATAATTTTCTTGAATAGTGTAAAAACTCTAATTTTAAGATTGTTTGCATCCCATTTAACCTTACTAGATGCCAAGAAAGCATGTGTATATAGATTTGAAGTTCTAGACCATATTTTTTTAAAACTAACAACTCAATAAAAAAATAATAATAATATAATTGGATTTGTCTGAACAATATCTCTAGAAGTTTTTTCAATTACGCATAAAAAATTTTAACAATTTCAATCGTTACACTATTCACAATTTTTTATCTCAATCATGCAAAAAATGTCAAACATAAATGACAACCGCAAAACTTTCTTCAAACTTCGTGAAATACAAATAATTAAAAAATGTGAAAAATCTAATATAAACAATGTTTTCATTCCTTCCATTCTCACTATTTACCAAAAAAGCAGGAATATATAGATTTAAATTTCTTGAACTTCATTTTATTTTAACTAACAACTTTTTTTTTAATATGTCTATTATTAGCTTTGTAGAACGGAGGGGATGAAAACAATGTTTAAATAAGAGTTTCTACAGTTTTTGAAAATTATTTGTATTCCATAAACTTTAAAGAAAGTTTGGCAGTTGTTAACCAATTAAAAATTTAGACGTTTATTATTTAGATTCTATTTGTTTAAATAATTATTTTTTCTCAGTAATTAGAAAAACTCCTGGGCGTTTTTTATTGAAAAATCTAGTAATCTAACAGAAACTCTTTCCGGGTGATTAATTTTTTTAATAAGGTACAAATGGTTTATAATAATTTAATTTTAAAAAAATCAGTGTTTGCAGAATTAAAAAAAGGTTTTGATAATACAATAAGTTTTCTTTAAATAAATTTTCTAATTTGCAGATGTGTATGTCTCTATAGCGATGAAGAATAACATTTAAATTAAAGATAGGTTCTCTATAAAATTGAAGAAAGACAAAATTAAAAATTTTTAAATTATAGTTTGAATTCACAAAATTCAAACTTAAGAATTAAGAAACTATTACTTAAAGGTGACTTCTTAAATTTATAATGAAATTAATATGATTAATAATTTAAAAAAAAAAGTTATTTAAAAGCTGGATAAGAAATGTCTCAGATTATATGCTTCCAAAATTTAAAGCAATTAGAATTGGGATATTCCAGTTATAGAAAATATTTGTAATAATGCTTCAAAATATTTGGTGTCATTCTGGATTGTATTATTTTGTATTCCAATTGTATTATCATGAGAAAACTATAAAACATGTTTCAATTATGTTTTGCTTGAGTTGATAAGAAAAAGAATTATTTTCTCAAGAATCTGAGATTTTCGTCAGTTCTAAAATCCATTTACGAAATTGCTTATTTTTTTGCAGCAAATCGAAAACTCGCTTCAACGTCTTCAGATGATCAGTCAGGTTCTAGTCTTCATCCTTTATTTTCCGTGATCCTCTATAACGTCTTTTCTGCCTGCTTTACTTCGTTGTCTTTCAATTTCCCCATTTTTCTTTTGCGAACACGAGATCCTTTCCATCTCGTTAGTAACCTGACGCCTTTTTCAATCCATTACGTTGCATAAAACCGCGTCTTTTATTTCAAAATTTCGTTTGCAATTTATAATACAAAAGTCGTTAGACGACCAATGTATCTCGTTAGTGACTATGTATAAACTGTGATATTAATTTTGGGATATTATAGATCCACTCCTACCCCTGGACCACCACCAAAAAGATGACAGGGCATTTTTAAAAAAACAGCTGGAAAGCTTATGAAATTCCACATCTAGAAATGTCAAACAGATTTTTTTTTGATCTGCTGAAGAGAACACAGCACGTGATAAGTTTTTTAAAAATAATTCTAGATTTTCTAAAATTTTGTACTTCGACTTCAACTTTCAGCATGACCTAGGAAAATTGTTGCATAAAACTGAAAATTATTCGACGTACAGCCTAAATTTTTATCTTTAATTTAAGCCAAAGAAACTTTAAAAATCTTAATCGGTTCCCGAGATACGATTAAAAGTATTTATTCGTATCTAATTTGAGTTTTAGTTGACGATCACGGTTCCCGGCCGGTCTGCTGTTCGCCTTCTTCGTTGAGGCAGGACCGAATAGGCCACGCACAGAGGTGGTGCTTGATTGTGGCTTTATTTGATAATTTTATTCATCGAAAAATTAAATAATGAGCGAGTGTTTTGTGCAAAGAAAAATAATAAACTACTAATTAAAAATTGAAAACATAATTTTCATCACACCTACGCACTGTTTTATTTATAATTTATTTTGGAAATTCCATTATTATTCACTTTTTATATTTATTTGAGTGTTTTTCATATAAATAATTTATTTAGAAATCACCTACTTAATTCGTTTGAAAAATAGTTTACTCGCGTAACAATGTATCTACAATTTCGATTAATATTCTAGTTGATAATAATTTTAAGCAATAAAAACATCATTCTTTTATTCTTTAATATGGAGATAATTCTAAATTAAAATAATTGGAAATAATTAAAATAACAATGTATAATTTTAAGAATTTACAATAATTTGAAATAAAAATTACTGATGAGCAGAATCAAAAGTATAAGAGTGCCCCAATCAAGCACCACCTCTGTGCGTGGCCTATTCGGTCCTGCCTCAACGAAGGATGCGAGCAGCAGACCGGCAGAGAACCGTGATCGTCGAATAAAACTCAACTCAGATACGATTAAATATTTTTAATCGTATCTCGGGAACCGATAAAGATTTTTTAAAATTCTTTTGCTTATATTAAAGGTAAAATTTCAAGCTCTTTGTCGTACAATTTTCAGATTTTTGCAACAGTTTTCCTAGATCATGCTAAAAGTTGAAGTCGTGGTAAAAAATTTTAGAAAATCTAGAATTTTTTTAAATAACTTATCACGTGTTGTATTCACTTCAGCGGATCAAAAAAAACTGTTCAACATTACTAGACGTGAAATTCTATAGACTTTTCAACTTTAAAAAAATGCCCTGTCATCTTTTTTCGCTGAGTTATTGTGGTTCAAAGCCAGAAGTGATTTTTAATAGTGCTTGAGTCAATCGATCTCATAATTTCCGACGGTAGTGTAGCTTTTGGCTCAACATGGATTTCACGGTTATTGTGGGTTTTTCTGCGATTCTAGTGAGTTCAGTTGCCAAGATGACCGTTCTGTGATCTATAAGGTAATGGTGAATTTTTCATTCTAAAAGGAAGCATTTTTGAAAAGTAGTTACATTGTTTACCAAAAAAAAAGACTTGAACAAAAAAGTCGGATTTTCAACAAATGAATTACGAAACTAGAGTTGATTAACGAGATTTAAAAATTAAACAAAGAAGTCAAACTTAACAAAATAGTTTCAATTTTAACAAAAAAGTTACATTTTAAAGTCAAAACGACGAATTTTTTAGAAGAGAGTTGGATTTGAACACGAAAAATTAAACCTTCAACCCAGAGGGACAAAATTGTTTAACAAAATTGTTTAATTATTATTAAGGTAACAAAATGTTTTATTTAAACTAAGAAGATCAATCGTCAACAAGAAGATTAATGTCCAAAAAATAAGTCGAATTATCAACTAAAAAAGATAAGTTTTCAGCCAAAAATGGATTTGTTTTTTCAGTTTAAAAATAAATTTTTAACGAAAAAATACGGATATTTAACAAGTTGAGTTCAATAAAAAAGGTGAATTTCTAATTAATAGTTGGAAAGACGAAAAAAAAAATCAAATTTAAAAACTCAAGATTAAATTTCTACCTAAAAATACAAATATTGAACAAAATATATTAATTTTCTGACAATTAGTTCTACTTTTAACCAAGTAGTTAAGTTTTCAACCGAACAAGATGAATTTGTAACTAAATTAAATTGTGAATCAAAAAGATGAATTTCCGCCTACAAGAATAATGCTCTACCAAAAAAGACAAATTTTTAACAAAATATATAAATTTCATAAAAAAATTCTACCAAAAAGGCGAATTTTTAATCGAATAGATGTATTTTAAACTAAAAAAGATCAATTTTTAATTAGAAATTGAAAATTGGAATCAAAAATAGAGGAGATACATTTCCTTTTACGAAATAAACTCTTAACCATTAAAAACGAACTTTCAATCAACGGTTTTGGTTGACTCTTTCCCTTTTTCTCCCTCTCTTTCTTTTCTATTGATATTTATGTCTCTAATGAGCCGAGAAGTGAGATAGTTTGGAAATATATTTTTAATGATTGAATTTTTTTCATGTTTTTATGCATAAAATTATTTATGAAAAAACTGATTATTTTCCAATCTCAAAATACAAATATTTAAATTTTTAACTAAAGTCATGCATTTTTAATAAAAGGACAAACGTTTCAACCTGCAAAATTTAATGCTTTGAAAACAGTTGATTTTTAAACCATAGAAGTCAACTTAAGTCAAGTTCAATTGATATTCTATCAAAATAGTGTCGTGTGAGTTTTTAACAAAATATACTAATTTTCTGCTTAAAAAGACGAATTAACAACAAAATATATAAAAATTGTATATTAATTTTTTACCAATAACATTAATTTTCTACCAAAGATATAAATTCTTTTGAAAAAATTTTTTAAAAACCACTTCAAAATCAACAAAAATATCTTAATTTTCAACTAAAATGATAAACAAATTTTTAGTCTAAACAGATTAAATTCCAACAACAACAAAATTCTACCCAATAGTTGATTTTTCTTCTAGAAAAATCAATTTTTATTTGAAATTTTAATTTTTAATCGAAAATGTAATAGTTACATTTGCAGATAGACAAAATAATTAAAAGCCATAAAAGAAGAACTTCTAACAAGAAAGGTTAGTTTTAAACTAAGGTGGTGAATCTTAAAACATTATTTTCTAATAAAAAATAATTGAGCGTTGCTTCCACTGCCCCCACTTCCCCCGTTAACAACTATACTTTTTCATGGGATACAAAAAATGGAAATATAGTTTATGAACGGCTTCTTACGATAAATTATTTAAAACCCAATTAAAATTCAATTTTTTCTCCTCTTGAAAAAGTGATGTATTCTTCATTAGACATGTGTAAAAAGTGGCCAGAAAACGATGCCGAATATAAAATTTAAAAAATTACTTCAGCGAAATGCGTATCACTACGCCTGATCAGATTCTGGAAATTGTACGTGAAACAAATTGCAAAAAGATTTATGTATTTGCACAACTGCATGAGTATTTTCAGAAAATATGTTTCTGATGGCTGCAGAAGATATAACAGAAATTTTAAATATGCCATTAGCACAATAATTCACAAGCTTTTATTATTTTTATTAGTTTACAGAGTATGTTTTATGTTTTATAATTCATTTTTATTATTACGTTTCTATGCAAAATATTGTAATAAATAGAAGAGAACTTTTTGTAACATAGAAAATATATTGCGATTGATGATTTGATCGGATCAATAGTGCCAGATTCGTTTTATCTTTATTTAAAATTTTTTTGTTTGGTAGATCTAGATTATAAGCTACATAAAAAACCCAAAACGTTTAAATGAAAATTGCCTCTAAACGTTTATGTGAATTATGTATATATACAGAAAATGATACAGTTTTAATTATTTCCAATAAAAAAAAATGTAATAAATTACTAGATACTCAGGTATTTATACAAGTGGAAGGGCATAATTAAAATTAGTCGTTCGTATTTAAAATCTATATTCAATTTAATGAAAAGTCCACGCAAACTTTTTTATCACGAACTTTTATTTTCCCCCAATAATAAAAATTTTCATTTACAATACATTATTTCCTTAAAGCTACGGTCTTTTATTTCAAGTAATCAGGATTTCTTTAAAGGCTCTAATTACAGTGAAAAATCAAGACGAAGTGACAATTTCGTTTTTCCTGTCTTTCTTAAGAAGGAAAACGATTTTGCACGACATTGAGAAAAAGAGCAGTCGCTGCTAAGACGCTCAGTTATCGCGGCACGTTCGTTAAAACGATATTACAGGGATTTCTTACTCGGAAAAAGCTCATGAATTTAGGAGCTCTTGCATTTTCCACCTTTCAGGATATAAGAATTTTCTACAAAAAGAAAATCGGGTTGTCATATTTGTTATGAAACTCGACTTAATACCACGGCTCTTCCTATCTTAGTTTAGATGACTTAAAAAATAATAATATCATAGGAATACATTAAGAGTTGACCGTCAAACTTGTTCAAATTCACAAAAAAAACAATGCGACTTTTTTTTTTAGGCTATATTAAGAGGTTCCGCAAGCCCCATGAAGTCGAGGGGCTACTCACTATGAAATCTTATATTTCTGCGCAAGGAATCTTAAAAGACCTCTTGGAGAAACTTTCAGAAATCTCTCAGCAACCAAGGATTCTAGAGATATCTTGGAAATCTTTGACTAATTGTGAAAGTGTGAGCAGAGTCGGAATTTTTGGAACTCTCAAAAATCTCAACGAAATATTGGAAATCTCTATAATAATTCAGTGCAGATTGCCGCAGTCGCAGTTTTAAGGTTTCCAGATTTCGTAGTAAGTAACCCCTCGCATGAAGTTTAAGACGTATTTCCCGTAACAAAAAAAGAAATTTTTCTACACAATTTGCTCTAGAATAAAAATGAATAACTACTTTTCAAATAATTTTATAAAATAAAAAAAGGATAAATGAAAAAATTGTACTTTGCGAATTTCTAGTACTAATTATGATATTTTTGCGGTTATTTTAATATAATTTTTTTTTCTTTTAACATGAAATGCTACTTTCTTATGATAATTATATATTTACATAAATTATGTTAGTTATTTAAGGTTTAAATCATTTTCTCGTAGAATAGTTAGAACGTTTCGGGTTTTCCGAATTTTTGAACTTATTTGAAATTTCTCAGTTAAAGCTACACTACCGTCGGAAATTATGAGATCGATTGACGCAAGCACTATTAAAAATCACTGCTGGTTTTGAACCACGATAACTCAGCGAAAAAAAATGATAGGGCATTTTTAAAAATAACGCTAGTAAGCCTATGAAATTTCACTTCTAGTAATGTCAAACAGATTTTTTCTAACTGCTGTAGAGAATACAGCACGTGATAAGTTTTTTGAAAAAATTGTAGATATTCTAAAATATTGTACCTCGACTTCAACTTTTAGCATCCCCTAGGAAAATTGTTGCAAAAATCTGAAAATTGTACGACATAGAGCCTAAAATTTCATATTTATTTTAAGCCGAAGAAACTTAAAAATTCTTTATCGGTTTCCGAGATACGATTAAAAATGTTCAATCGTATCTGAGTTAAGTTTTAGTCGACGATCACGGTCGATCACGGCCGGTCTGCTGCTCACCTCCTTCGTTGAGGCAGGACCGAATTGGCTACGCACAGAGATGGTGCTTGATTGGGGCTATCTTATACTTTTGATTCTGCTCATCAGTAATTTTTATTTCAAATTATTTACAATTATTTAATTTCTGAATTATCCCCATATTAAAGAATAAAAAAATTATAAACAGTTTTTTATATTTCTTAAAATTTTTATCAACTAGAATATTAATAAAAATGTAGATATAT
>JAAAKG020147673.1:0-32252 GCA_010014905.2 Druon quercuslanigerum
AAAAAAATGGATTTATTTTTGTGTGCATTCGAACAAATTTCGGGGGTGTCCCCATAAAAATTCGAAAAAAAATTTTTTGGACCACCCTGATGGTGGTGACCACTTGATAAATACCCTCTCGTTAAGGAACCTCCGTTCAAATTTGGTTTGTTGTTCGTATAATATATTTGATTCGGAATAGAAGTTGTATATAATAGAAGCTGTATATAATTTGTTTAATAAACAAAAAAAATTCAAAATACGACAATATTCACACATTCATGTATACGATAGAAGTAAAAAGACTCTTTTTCTTATTATTCGCTCAGGAAATTAAAAAACCCCTTAAAAAGAAAAAGAAACCCTTTGAAAATTAATATATTATTCTGAAAAAGGGAGAAAGTGTGAAAAAGTTAATAATGATCTCTGTGATAGCAGTGGCACGCATCGCGGGAGACTCTAGAGGCCCTCGTGGGGAGCTCTATGAAAGCCTTTGAAAGAGCTTCTGATGACCCTTGTGAGATGTTCTATAGGGCCTCGTCTAGGCGGCTCTAAAGGACCTAGCCAGAGCATCTAAAAGACATCGTGGTCAGCGACGAAATCTTTTTATTATATAGATAGGTAAGCAAATTATTCTCCAATTACCAAAACCTAATTTTCTTTTAAGTCATGCTAAATACATTTACTTTTTAAAGCCTTCTCGCCTTTAATGCCTAGCAGTAATTTAATAGATTTTTTTTTGATTAATTATTATTTCTCGGTCCATTTTGGGTAGGTTAATATTATCCTTGAGAGAGAGGAGAACTCTTACTTAAATTTGCGAAGCTCATTTGGTCGAATATGTATTATGCAATGACACTAAAAAGGTTTTATTACTACAAAGGCAAAGTGTACTTTGGTCGGGATTTATTCCGTGAAAGCAGCAAAATCTTAAAATATATTGTGAATATTCAAATATCATTAGTCGAATCTTTTTTCAACGCCTAAACTTTGCTGCACCTAAATTTATATGTTCTTGTACCAGTATTTTAATCCGCAAAAAAATAACATTCATATTAACTGAAATATGATCTTGTAAAATTATCGGGAAAGCGAATTTCGTCATTGTATTATTTTGGTTCTAATTAAACTAATTTGATTTTTCCGACAAATAACTACAACAGAGTTGAGGTTTTAACATTAAGAAAGTTATCACTGTTTTATTTCCGTTTTAAATGCCTTTTAAATTCCCAAATTTGGACATACCTTGATTTTCTTCTGCAAAACAATATCAGTGACAATTGTAAAGAAAACCAAGTATAATCTGCATTTTTGGTTAAAAAAAGCTTTATTTAATGTCAGCTAGAAATAACCTTACCTAGAATTATAAAATAAGTTTGTTTGGAAAACTTTCATTTGAAATTTTTTTCCATATGAAATTTTGTTTGGATATCAAGTTAAATGACCTTTCCAAAACATTGAAGTTTAAAAATTTAAAGCTTGAGCGCTTTTATTAAAGCGTACTGAATTTTTTTTTGGTAACTTCTAAGTTTTTAATTGTAAGTTTTCATTGAAATAATCTTAAAGTAAAAAAAAACTTTGGAAAACAATTTTGTTAGTGAAATAAATAATAATAATAAGAAATTAAAAAACGAATCCTGAAAAAGGGTTGTTTTATAGCTATTGCAATAGTAGTCTTTCCAATTCGCTATTTATATTGATTAAAAGTTCCCCTTGCATTTTTTCGGACATATAGTTAAAGAGCAGTGACCAATCATTTACGCTTAGTTACCTCTGGAAACATATTTTGCTGCCTCCAAAACAGCTGGAGAGTTTCACTCTTTTGTAACTTCTGTTTCGATTTGGCCACGTATTTGTTCTCAGATAGACACGCGTTGATTGAAAAAGGTTTCCCTCAATTCCTTAGTAACTTTTCGCATCATTTAACTTTCAGGCACAACCATTCATTATTATGTGACATGTCCTTCACAGAACTAATATTTCTTCACAGGAAATGTCTTGCTCTGTATACCGGATAACTTTTGAAAGACTCATCAGATTCGATTGCGCTTCGGTACATCTTTTTCAGACCTTAACAGAAAAGACTGTGGCAAAAACCCTTCTATGTTCGATCGGGTCTTTGTCGCTCCGTTCATCCATCGTTCATTTTTGTCTGGATTGGAAGTGAGGGAAACAATGGAAGGGGTAGTAAAACAAGTGAGGAGAAATGATGGTAGGAGAAGTATGGAAAGTAAAAGGGTCATTACGCGGCAGATTTACCCCCCAAATTTTTGTTGCGTGAAATTTTTTTTTTCGTTTATTGCAACATTTCCGAGAAATAAAGTTTTGTAAATTATCGTTTAAAAAATTGGCCGTCGTAACTTTTTTATAACTGAAAAAGTCTTTACCAGAAAAATTTCAAAAATTTCAGCTGATACGCGGTTGATGCCGGACTTCGAAATGAAGTATACTGAAAAATAGCTCCATGCAATTTTCATAAATAAATTATACATTTTTTTAACAAATAGAGATTGCTAAATAAGGACCTAATTTTTTCACTTTTTTGTGGATTAATATTCCTAACACATTCCAAAATATACCTTAAAAATTTCAAAGTGGAGAAATTAATAGTTGTTGAATACATTTTTAACTGAAGCCATTGCACGCTCGAAGCATGCGCACTACCGCGCGTGCCACTTATGACAACTATTCATCAACATCTATTTACTTCCTCACTATAAAATTATTGCATTATATTCTAGAATGTATTAGGAATATTATTATACAAAAAAGTGGAAAAAATTAGGTACTTTTTTTAGCAATCTCTGTTTTTTTATAAAATTGTCTAAATTATTCATGAAAATTCAGTGGAGAAATTTTTCACTATACTTCATTTTGAAGTTCCGGATCAACCACATATTAGATCAAATGTTTAAAATTTGTTTAATAAATACTTTTTTAGTTTTAGAAAAGTTAAGACGATCACTTTTTTGGTATCGGAGCTGAAAAATATAAGTTTAGGGGAAGTACGGGAAATCAGGGGATTAAAGGGAAATGAGAGGTTCGGAAGTAGGGGAAGAAACAAAATTAGGGATGAGGAAGCAAGGAGAAATTAGGGAAGTAAAGTAGGGGAACTAGTGCAAATTATTGAAAGTGACGGCAGGTAGTGTGCTGAAGAGCGGAATGGCCAAGGGATGGGTGGGGAAGAAAAGTAGTGGTGCAGAGGTGAAGTAGGAGAGGGAAGCGTAGGAAAGGTATCAGAGAGAAGGATATTTAATCGACCTAGGTAATGTCTTAATAGGCTGCGAATCTCCTTATTTTACGCAACTGTTGCTCCAAACATTTTTTTCATAGAAAGTTCTCATTTTTCGGCATTTAACTGGTCATTTATATTTTATTTAGTGTATTATTTTTATATGAGATAAAAAATATATGAAAGTGGTGTCATAAGAATCACATAAATATTTAAATATAAAGAAAGAGTAAAATAAAATTATGTAAAACTGGAATTTAAAGAGAAGGCATTTTTTGTCTTTATTTTAGTATTCATAGTTTGTACTTAGACTAATGAGTTATGATTCTCAACAAAAAAGCTGTAACATGAATCAGGATTTTTCGATAATGTTACGTCATCGTGTTGTCCTTGAAAGTGCGGCGGACGTAATATACGTAGCATTTTTGAAAACCCTGTTTCTCAAGAATAGCTATAAAGAGCAACTTATTACATTAGCATACTAGAAGTTTGGAAATGACCTATTATTAGAAGAAGTATGAACCCAAAGTTGGACAACAAAGGTGCAAACTACAATTGCTAGGTAATAAGTTTTTTATTGGGGTTAATTAAGGATAAATAAAAAATGGGCCACATTGTTTCAAGTATTTTGCCACATTAGTTCGAGTGTATCTTTTCCAGGAAAGGAGTTCTCGCTACGGAACAGAAGTTCTCAAAACTTTTGTTACAGGTCAAACACCGCAAGTCGAGCAGCTGTTTGGAATACATGTTTAAAAGACATCGAAAGTCGCGAGTTTTTAGATGAATGATACAAGTTCAAAGCAGTTTTACCTACATTGTACATAGTACATAATGTAAATGAGAATAAAATACCCGCTTCGAAAATTTACGAGCAAACACACACCGTAAAAATTTATATTCTCTTCTTTTGAGCATATTTTCCACCTTGCCCAGTGTCTCCTTCGTTATAGAAAAAAATGAAAGTACTTACGAGTCAAAACTATTTGAATACATTTTACAACTTGCGAGCACGAAGAAGAGAAATTAATTCTTGTGAACGGCTGTTCGCAACATTGCCTTGCATGGTGTGGGGTAACTGTTAGCCTGGAGTTTTGAAAGAATTGTATACTAACGTATATATTTAAAACTGTTTCCGGCATTTGCGTTCATTTATACGCTTATTCACTTGTACGCTTTTTTATGACAGGAAAGGGGAGGAATTCCACAAAGGTGTATTTTGCTTACTAAAAGTACTTATGTGAATTGTTCTGAAGGAGAAAACGCTAGAAAGGTATTTGACACGTTGAGACAATGCATTGCTGATATCGAACGCGCATTTTTTTATTAAGGTTGTGCTAGGCAAATAATCTTTCACTCTCTTGGCAGTTTTCCAGATCCTTACCCTAAATATATCATCACGAAACTCGTAAAAAATTGCTTATTTGTCAAACTTCCAAAATGTGATCCATAATAATTTTTAAAAAGTCCAAAACTCAACACTAAAAATACATAATACTTAAGTGATTAATGTTCATCTTTTTCTTAACATCAAAAGACATCGCAATAAAATTAAAACCATTGCAAATTGAACAATAGTTTTATATATGAATAAATGCAAAATTGCATAATTTCATAATAATAATAATCATACTTTCTTACTTTTAATTAGTGAATATTCGTTAAGAGTCGGGGATGTACTTCTAACTACAAGTAAACAAACAATGCTACTGACTTCCCCGAAGGGTACGTAAGCGGCGAATATAAGACCCTCACCACCGGGAAAGTGGTCGGGGTTCTTTCTGGACTGACTGCGTCCCATGACCAGAGGCCTTCAAGACAGAGGCTGTATTATATCCATACGGATATATCATAAAATAACGCAAAGTAATGTTAATTGTTATTAAATGAACGATATAAAGTTTATTTTCCTTTGATGTTAACGATTCACTGAAAAGAAAGTATAGATTGAAGAATTTGTTAGACAACGTTGCAAGTTTGAAGTTTGAGGCCAAGTGAAGTCCCCCGTACACTTTAACATTTTTAAGTTTTGGTTGATATTACAGGACTTCAGAAAATAGTCATATATATAGACTATCCTTTCCTCTCAATGACTAATACCTATTAAGTTACTAATAAAAGTATGCATACAAGATTTTTAATATCAAGAATTTTTATTGGTGCACACTATCATCACAAACTCTTAGTAAAGCTAAGATGTCAACGAGTCAGAAATTACATGATGGATAATTTATATTAACAAAACACGGTTGTGAAAATAAAGTATTAAATAGAGTAGTCTATAGAATACTAAATGGAGTAGAAACTACAGCATTATCAATTTTGTTCATAATTTCATATGCATAGGTTGCATGCTTTATATAAAATAAATCCTGTAAAGCGCATTAGTTTGAATTTTTTACTTAATTCCTTACATTCTAACCTAATTTAATTTAACAGATTTTAAATAAATTTAATTTGTACGCTTTCAGTGTTTAATTTTGCAAACATTTAAAATATTGAAAATTGAATAATTTACGTGTTTAAGGTTACAACATTTTTAATAAAGAACCACCCACTGTTTTTATTTACTTCTTATACATTTATAAGCGCTTTTATGAATAAAATTTTAAAATAAGAAGTTTCGATGAAACGGGGATCAGATATTTTTAGCGCCGCCCTGAAGTACTCGTACTTTACCTTTATTGCCAAGATTTTTTTCTCGATATTCTAAGTGTTAAGTTATCCGTCAGGTTTAGTCATTAGCGATTTAAAGCGTTAAACTTGGATTAGGTGATGCAAAACCTGTCACAGCGTTTTCGATTTTTTAAATGCATTAACTTCGTTAAAAGCGTCTATATGCAAGGCATATATAGACAGCTGTTCAAAAAATTACCATACATAATAATTTATTATAAATTCTTAAAATTTAAAAGAAGAGTTGCGATAAAGTGATGTGTCATCCTGTAAGCCTAAAATATAGCTTCTAAGAAAGGGGCTAGTGAAAAAAGAGAAGAAGTCTATTGCAGAAGTATTAGAAACAGACTGATTCAAACGGAATTAAAAACTCTTGTGTGTTCTAATGTTGACAAAAATTAAAATCATTATGCATCACTGACTAGTAGACAACTTTTGATTTAACTACACGCCTAGAATAAAATTAACCGTTATAAACAGCCTTGATTATAGAAAAACGTAGGGGGATAGGGAAAAATAGTATAATTGCTTCGCCAATAAATTAAATTATAATTTTAATTATATTTTTTGCTATGCTTTTAAGTTTACCTATACTTTTGATTATCTAATGGAAGTCGTTCAGTTACGTGGTAACTATAAGTTTTGTATTTTATAACCATTTAATTTAATGGGAAACGTACATTTTTAACTGCACACAAACGAACACACACACACACACACATACGCGCGCGCGTATGTGTGTGTGTGTGTTTACGTGTCATATAATGGAGGTAACTGAAAACAAGTTCCATGAGTAAAATGAAAGTGCATGAAACGAAAACTACAAGACATTCTTGAGAGCAGCAAACCCTGCTGCGCAAAGCTCCTTATGTTACAGCACTATAAAAATACTGGGTTATCAGAAAGTGTAACACACATTCGAATGGACAAAAACTAATTCCAGTAACTAAAGGAGATAAACGTATCGTATATTCTATAAGCTTCATATATATATATGTATGCACTCTGGATCGCGTAAAACTACAAATTTTGCTTCGTGAGGAGCGGCAGCCGAGTTGGCTCGTACCACGTGCATTCCTAGCAACAAGGACGGTAATGAAAATGCCTCTGGAATATTTCTCGTGCCCCTTTAATACATCAAAGTTAGGGGAGAATCAGGAAAAGAAAGGAAGTTAGGGGACGTTTCAAGATGGTAAAAGATAAGGAACTGCCAAGCAAAATCCACTGTATGTTTTGCAAAAATGAAAATGTAATAGATTTTATTTCATTCTTTCCAACACAAAGGTGAGCATATTTTTAAAGCAGTAGTTTCTAATAAAATAACAAGCCCTCGAATTACTTACGGCAAATCAAACTAGATTTTTATGTTTGAAGAATGTTAATATTCTAAGAATACCCAGAGAATTTCTTTTTGCGACTTCACCAGCTAATTTTAACAATTTTAAAATAACTTTTAAAATGGACTAGAAATCAGATTCTATTAGATTCATGAAATACGTGAAAAAAATTTCAACTTACAGGAACGGCTGCGTAGCTAAGCTGAGGCGTGACATTTTTTCAGAGATTTCAACGTTACAGTTTATATCGGTAAAGAACATGCTTTATTCATTCTCAGAATACTTATAGATAATAAAATTATTTTTGAAACTAATATATTAATTCGCCAAATATCGTTTTACTGCTATGGTATTAAAGGTTAGAAAATATTTACTAGTATCAATAAACTAAAGACAGCTGCATTGCTAGGTCATTTTCAAATGTATCTGTTTGTTGATTAGCGTAATGTGAATTTTTCCGTGCTAAGTTTGCAAAGAAAAAATTGCAAAAATGTTTGCACGCGTTTTTTTATTGCATTAAAAAATCCGAGTTTATTTAACACCTGTGAGTCCCAAAACGAAAAAATTTTTTATTTTATTGTGTTTTTTTCGCCCGTAAAATGCATCATGCTAACTAATTCTGTTTTTCAGGCTGCAGTCAACATGTCACAGAAAATACTGGGGGTTCACTAAAATTTCGGGTTCAATGAAAGTTGGTATTATTTAGAACCTGAGTTCCAATAGATACCGAAATACGAAACAACCGTTTGCAAAGAAGGACTGCTAAGTTAGGGATTGAATTACAGTTTTTGGCCGATGTCTTGAGACGAAAGGGTCTTGCATGTGAATATGTCTATATGCTTACAACTTTGCTACATAACCTGCAAGTCATATTTATCAAGCCATTATATCTATCTTAATTGCGGTAATATTTTGTACTGTAATTATCCTAATTAAGTAATGTACATTAGACTTCAATTAAATGTGTGCTTTAAAGTAAAAATTATGTTTTTAATTAAACAAAAGGTCAAATTATTCGAAGTGAAAAATGGATTCTATATAAATAGGATAAAGTATAATTTATCATTTACAACTTATTTATCGTTTGGAGTTCCCTTTCAGAGAGTTGGGTTCTTTTTGTTGTATCTACTTTGTGGACAAAAATGTGTTTTATTGAAACCCCAGTTTGTTCTGTATATATATATACATATATATATGATATAATAATAAAGTAAAATACAATATTAATAATGAACAATAATATATAATGGTATTTTTCAAAAGTATACATAATATAATGTGTACTTAAATATAGTATTATTTTTAAGTATCGTCCACTTTGTTTAAAAATCTAAAAAAATTAGGATATACGCGCCTTTGACGGAATCATCAATGGTAAAAAACTCGACCTTATTTATGGATTTTTTTTTATACAAAAATTGCCTGCACAAATTTTTAAAAATTTTCTCCTTGCGATTTTCACGCTAAAAAAATTTCGAGAAAATTTAAAAAGGTGTAGCATGATGTCAAGGAATACTGGAAATTTTTTCAGATTTTTCTAATGACTGGTTTAGCTAAAAATTGCACAAGACCAATTTTGCATAATCAACTACTGCTAATCCAACATTGCGGCTATTGAACTAAAGATGGAGAAAAAAGTATCTTTAGCCAAGTGTCTTTAAATACTTTATACGAAATCTCATTTGGGTTGGGGCTGTCAAAGTTAGTTTATTTGGTACCACACTAATTTTTTTCGAGAACATCGAATCTTTACAAGAATTGCGCGGAATGTGAGAAAGTATTTTTATGTTGCTTTGCATTAATACCGTTTGAAAGTCATATTATAGAAGATTAATGTTCTCAGATAAATAATTAAATAATTTCTCTAAAAATAAAAAGTATTTTTTGCTTTGATATGAAAAATAGAAAATTTAAAAGTCCCAACTCTAGCGAAGTTGATTAAGAACAAGCGAATTGAACAGGTAACAAGAAATATTATTTAAGAAAAATGATATGCATTTATGTATGTTAAAAACTATTAACAAACTGGGAGGCACTACTACAAAACCAATATAGATGTCAGCAAAAAAACGCAATGCATACATTTTTTGAAAAAATTGAGATAATGATTGATTTAATTATCAAACTAAGGTTAGTGAACACAATTATATGTTTCAACGCCTGTCCAAAGAATAAAATGAAAATTTAAAAAAACATTAATTTTTGAATACAGATCCATTACGAAAAGAGGTAAAAATGATTAAACACGTGAAAACTTTCTTTTTAATTGAAAAAATAAATGTTAAACATGTATTATTATAAAATAAATAATTAGGCAAATATTTGATAACCGAATCAAAAGTGAATATGGTGATTGCCAAGAAGCTTACTAAGCTTATCTAAGATGTTAAACTTTACTCCTAATTTATATTTTCTCAGTTAATTATTATTAGTGATATCTGGAAATCTAAAATATTTGAAAAATTGTGTTTCTATTGTTGAGAAATTCTTAGTTTCAAATTTAAAGGTTAAGACAACTGCTGTTGACATTTTGCGTACTAACTTTGTGTTTCTAATTGCTGAGCAATGTCATCTAAAATCTTGAAGCTTCACTTAACGGGACTTTAGCAAAATTCCTTTACTGAAATAATTTAGGAAAAAATGAAATATTGTAAGGACAATGGAAAATTACCGAGACGTAATGTGGTCAACTTTTTGTCAATACAGGAAGTTCAAAATCATTTGTTTAATACTAGTACGTGTGTCGGGTCCGTAACTTTTTCTGAATACTATATTTTGGAAAGTGAAAAAGCAATGATCATTAAATTCGGATGCACTGTAGCCCCGATATATGTCCAAAGGGTTTTGAGCCAGTTTTTTGTATTTAATTTTTCTTTAAATTGACCATGTTATGTGAGAATTCTTTTTATATTCGAAATCCTACAATACTATATCTAATGTACTTGTTTCTGTCATTTAAAACGCATCCATCGACCTATTCTGGGACGTGTAATCATCTATTAGTACCGATTTTAGAAGTTTGAAAAAAGGTTTTATTCACTTTATGTGAGAAAAACTTATTTGATATTAGGAATACCTCTACCGATCTAGAAATACTGGTTTATAATTTTGTTAAATTATATTGTTTAACTTTTTTAGATAATGGGAACTTTTTTATATTAGGAATACAATAGAACAGTATATGATGTATCCGATCGCTTTTTCGAAACGCGTCGATTAGCCTATTGGCAATACTTCGAACTCATAAAAGTTGAAAAAAGTTAAATTTTTTATGTGTGAACATTTTTTGTTATCGGGAATATAGCAAACCCGTAAGTTCAAAAGTTTTCAGCTATAAGGGAACACATTGATGTACCTTTTGATGGTCTCATAATGGAATCATAAGCGTGAAAAATATCGGAAGTGTCCACTTTTTTCTTTCTTTAGAGAAAAATTCCCTTTACGGGCAATAAAATTTATTTCATACATATGCGAAGGAAAAGTGCTCATAAAATAAGCACAAAGAAATAAATACATACTGATTACTCACATAGCACTTAGCAGCGGTACTTAATTAATAACTTCAAGACATGAATAAATTTAAATGCTTTTTTCATTACTTTAACAGATTGATTGATGATGAGAGAAATTTTTGTAGTTCATTTTGAAAAAGAATTCTAAAGTACAATATAACCCTAACCCTTAACTATTGACACATTAATCCAGATGTATTTATCACGCTTTGTTTGCGTGCACCTCAAATAAACTCGTATACTGTAGAGTACAATTATAGTTCCATAGTGTATTAAATCAATCATTCCGTTTGAACTGTGATTTTTCCTACCGCATTTATACCTGATGAAATAGAATTCGCATTCTGTATTAAACTTATTAAAGAGTAATTAAAAACCTCACTTCATATTTTAGACCGCAATTGCACAAGTATAATCTCATTCATTTTATATTACCTAATCTCTCCGCAATAACATCTTTATTTGCTATATTTACTTCCGTATCTATTTTTAATTTGTTTGAAACATTTCACAGAAAGAAGCAATGATAACATTTGTTGTAGGACATTTTTTGTGGGGATAAAGTTTTAGTCACACAACTTCGCGTTTTTCAAAGTACATGTGTTGTCATGGATAAACAAAGGAAGTTTAATCGATATGTGTTTAAAGTTTATCTTGTAAATTTAATTTTTGTTGCAACGAATCTTTAATCGGAAATCGATGTATAGTTTATCTTCTGTATGTTTACACTTAATAAAATATATCAATAAAAAGGGTAACTAAAAATTCAGATGTTAGTAATATTGATTAAAATACTATCCTTATTTTCCTAAACTAAACTATGAAATCAAATTTAAACATGAACATCCTTCTTCCTACTTTGCTTTTCAAGTGTACTCTATAATAAATTAAAAAATATTCGAAGACATTGCTTTTGATTATACTTTTTCCTTTTTTAGTCCCGTAATTATCGATTTCAACTTACTGAGTTCAATCAACCTTTAATTAGGAGTGGTATGCTTGAGTTGCAACTGGAGTCGTGGATTCCCGGCAGGCGATACCCTTGACTCTAATCCTATCTAGAGGGTGCATGCTACGAGGTCAAGCTGTCATTAAATGCAATTTTCCTCGGGTAGGTATAATCTGTACAATAGTTGTCACCCTTTTGTACACGAAAATCACTTTGTGTAAACTCATTGGCATGCCACATATTTCTAAAAGTTAATTAATAATATATTGATATATTTTCAGATATAAATTAAATTATTTATGTTCGTGTCATGTATGATTTATTATCATTGCCTGCAAAATATATCACATATTTTTTATTGTTTATCGGCCATGTATAAAATAATCCCACAATAAATTAAAAGTATAAATTATACATAGGTGCGTAAAATGATGAATATGGGCATATAGAAAAGAGAAATAATAGTAGATCATGCAAATTGATAGTACAGTTGAACTTTATACGAGGATGCACAATTAAACGACAGAGGCAAACTCTCGGATGGTTATACTACATCCAAGTATAGGAGAACTTTACTGCCTTGGTGCATATGATACTTTATCTAAAATAGGCAGAATAAGCGCGAATTTATCAGCCCAAGGAGTGCAAGTAAAATGGCGCTTGATTGTACCGGGTACGCACGCGCTTATGGCGACATCATAAAGCCAAATTTTATTTCCAAATCAAAAACAGTTTATTCATTCATGTAAGACGAATTTTTAAAGAAATAGTTTAATCCTCAACAAAAACAGAATTATTTTAACCAAGCAGATGAATTCTTAACGAAAAAAGAGGAATCCTTTATAAAAACATTATATTTCAACAAAATAGTTACATTTTCAATGAAAAAAGATTAATTCTGAACGAAAAATGTAACTAAGGATATTTTGAAATAAAGATAAAATTTTTATACAAGAAGCGTTGAATTCATGCAAAAAAACGAGTTTTGACGAATGTATTTCAAAGAAAATGAATGTTTTAAGATCGTTTAAATTGAAACTAATTATTCCTAAAAGGCTAAACAAAATTTCTTAATTAAAATCCATGCGCTCAAATGCTTTAGATTTTCTTCCAAAACTTTATAATTATCTTGAAATTTTCTTGAAATATTCTGAAAATTTTCTTTAGAAATCAATTGTTTTAAATAAAAAGTCATTAAAATAGTTTCAAAGAATTTTAAGAAGTTTGCTCTTAAAACGTTTTAAAATTCGTAAAATAGTGTTATTTCAAAATCTTTAAAAGTATATATTTTGTTTCATATATTTTAAGATATCTTAAAATCTTTCCAAGTTTTAAATTATTTTCGAATTTTATCCACATTTCTAAAACTTTTAAATCATTAAAAATTTTCCCAGAAATCTTATTGTCGGTAACGATAGTTTGCATATTTCGTTATCAATATGAGCTAAGTTTCTTCCTTGAGTAAATTTTTTTCATCTCATAAAAAGTGTGATGAATTTTACAATTTACAGTGCGATAGCAAAATGTTTAGATCGGCATTATTCCCACATGTTAAAAAATCATTTATAATCAAAAATTTCTGTTTCATCAATAATGTTTAGACAAATTTGGGGACCAATTTTATCATGAAATGAAATTACTTATATACGTGTGTTATCTGTTTTATATATTATATATATGAGATATCGTTATATCACTTTGTATAGGTGGGATACTATTTTCTGTATAATTGCAGATACCTTAGAACTCTATTTTTTATTTCAAAGCTTAATTAATCCATTTATTTGGTCAATCTAGAGAGTCAGTAGATAAACGCGGTAATAGTCAGACACAACAAGTCGAACCATTTCACTTAATATAATTTGAAAATGTAAGAGGGTATTTTCAAGCCATAATTAACGATATTGTTCTGTCAGTCAGCTCTATCTTTTTTTAAATTATTCGAACAATAAAAATGTTATATAAAAATTAGCTAAGAGTAAAAACCCAAATAAAAAATTTACATATAGTTTATATATAGCGGACAAAACACTGATATTTTTCATCTTTTTTTTACAGAAAAATTCATAAGACATATGAAAAATATTCTCTTGTCGACTATACATAAACTCATAACTTTTTCACATAGGAATGGGCAACTGAGGAATATTGCGATAACCCATAAAAAATGTTTACGCACAAGCAATTCCGATGGATCGCGCATACAAGAAAGATAATTGAAAAAAAAGTAAAACGACATTTCAAATTTATTGACGTGGGAAGTTGTAAAAATATATCATTCTTTAAATAGTATCTTGTGTAAGCTCTATTAACTTAAAATGATTTTTCTATCGTTTAACATTCAATCATATTTAATCGTCTTCAAAATTTACCAGTGGTTTTTATAGTCAAAATTATTATAAGTTTTAATAAAGCCTTTAGGAAAAGATATTACTATAAATTATCGTGTGGAAGACAGTCGTAGTAAAAAAAGCAATATAAGCCCAGAAATTTTAGTGGCAGTAAAACCGCTGTCTCTCTGTACATTTTACGAACAAAAACTAATGACCAATCTAGAGAGGTTGGTCAGATTTAAAATCCTTGAGTATCAGTATGGAGAATAAAATTATAAATTTGAGCTGCGGATCAACAAATTGGTTTAGAAATACGAGGATAAATTCCAACTCACCGGCGATATTGTTTGAAATGAAATTCCATTCGCAATAGGAGATTCCATTCCCACTCTCTTTCTTAATTATCGCATGCTTCTATAATTTCCACTCTTGCTCGAAGGCTCGATCGATGCATCGAAGCATTAAAATTCGATCGCACGCAGGTCAAGGAATAATACCTCCAGGCTGCGAATTTCGCAATCCTTTTAGCACGTCTCTTCGCATGTGCTTCCAGTTGACTCGAGAACCTCGGTATACCCAGACTCACTCATGCTGTAGTTCCCATCCAACCATTGTATAAAGCGAATCTCTGAGAGGTCTTAAGATTAACCGGTTGACCGATTTTCTTGATCTGTCTGCCTTTTATAATCGATATCTTTCGCTTTTCAGTCATAAGAGACGAATGAAAAGTCGCCGACAGTAGAAACTCCTTTAATCCCAGCCATTCAAGAAGGAAACTTGAGGCAATACTTCCCGCAAAGAGGAAAATCCTCTGCTGGTTTGGAAGTCGGAGATATTTTCAAATACGCTTTTCACCAAGTACTTCCTCCTCAAAAGATCAGATATTTATTATTTTTATTTCTCCTTCGACTCCTTCGATTCAGTTCTACTCTTCACGGACCTGGCTGATCCTCGGACGCTCGTACTCTGGGAAATCAAAGGATTCTCTTTGGGGATTCTATATCTGCGCTATCGCCTGGAATTTAGCTACGAAAGTACTCGGGAAAATAGATAGAAAGCAAATCTCCTTTTCTCGAGCGTCATTTCCAAGACGATTTTCGACCTTTTCAAGTCCAACTTTTTTTGTACCAGCCTACAAATATATCGCAAAAATTAACATCATGTGTCACTATTGCCTCTAATCTTCGTCCATTCAGATCCAAGTGCTAAATTGTGACATTCCTTTAGACAATCCAAACTTTTTAAAAACTTTGTTTATTTTTCTTGCACTTCTTGTAAACCTCTAATATTTCAATTTTATTTTAATCTAAAGAAATACACTGCAAATATGTGAAAACCATTTGCAATCCTAATTTCACTGAATGAAAAAATAAGTTGGCCTGATAAAGTAATTTGTCAAGTTATATATTTTATTATTGGGTAGTTAAGATAACATTTTTAATCAATTTTTTCACTCGATGTAGATTTCTTTATCCTGATTTAATTT
Organism: Druon quercuslanigerum; assembly: GCA_010014905.2. Lineage (NCBI taxonomy): Eukaryota > Metazoa > Arthropoda > Insecta > Hymenoptera > Cynipidae > Druon > Druon quercuslanigerum. The sequence continues at coordinate 15,502 of JAAAKG020147673.1, forward strand.
AGTCGTGCGTTAAAGTCCGTGAAACTATCGGGAACTCGACGAGAGCCGTCCTCATGGTTACGTCGCCGCCGCGACTAGGGGTTCGTTGGTGAACGAACGCCGAGCGACTGACAGTCTGGTCGCGATTCCAGAGTGCGAATACTGAAGCTGGTCTAAAGGAAAGCTATAGAGAGGGTGAGAGAGAGTAAGAGGGGGGAGAGAGAGAGAGAGAGGGATAGAGACAGTAGAGTGAGAGCTATACCGCCCTACTGCTCGGTAACCAACCCCCAATTCCCAACCCCCATGCTACTGCAATTCTTCCTGTGGGTACGAGAGAGAAGAAGAGGGGACAAAGAAGAAAAGACAGAGAGAGAGAGAGAAAATGAGTGAAGGAGTCAAAGGAGCAGTGGAGAAAGACGGAAATTTTGTCTCTGAGGCTCTAAGTTTGCGCAGGCTCTACTATGTCGAGTTATTAAGCTGACCTATCCACTTCCTTAGCGATACTTGTTGATTTGGATAATCAGTAAAGACGCAGTTTAGGATTTCTAATTGGTAAACCAAATTAGACTAACTCAAATAAAAAATCAGCCCTCAAATCAAAATTAAAAAAAAAAAAGATAAGCAAAGTGTTTGACAACTTGATTTCGTTTAAGTACTTACAAGGGCAACCTACTCTTATCGGAATTTTGTTTGGATTCATACTCCTCCCAGTAATAGGTACTTACACCTTTAATATGCTAAAGTAATATGAAGGTTAGATGACGGTAGCGCTTCGGGTTTTTAATAGGGCAACATTTTTCGTTTGTTAATTATTTTAAAATTGCAATTGGCTTTTAGATTTATTTAAATCAAACCAAAATATTCTTTTTACCCGTTTTTTACCTTTAAAGTTTTTGGTATTTTCAACATTTACTATTTCTAAAGGGAATTTTTCAGCTGTTCTACAATACCGCGTCATCCATGAAAAATTCGGATACCTTACACAATTTTATGTTAAAAACATCACAAATATCTCTATTTTAGAATATGTATATAATATTAATAATAGTAATACTAACAAAAAAAGACTTTAATATATTTATTGGTGATTGACAAAAATTTAAAGTCGCAGTCACTTTCATCTTTTTCTTTAAATAATATATTTTTTCTGAAAATTAAGGTCAAGTAAAAATCAAATGCAACAGTAGAGTAGAGTAAAGTATAAGTTAAGTGCTTATATCACAACACCATTAGGCAGATTTTTGAAAGATTATGCTATTTTGGTCCAGAAATTGTAAATTAAAAAGTACCTAAAATGTCGATCAAAATGACACCTGTCCAAAAGTATACATTGATAATTATCTGAATAATGTAAAAAATATTCTTTAAATATTTTAGATCTAATGAATCTAAAATTAACTTTAAATTCTGCGCTAAAAGTTTTTTTCTGGCCACGCTGGAATGCCTAATTTTAGATGTAAATACTTTATTGTAGCTAAAAATAAAATTAAAAAATTTAAGGTCAAATTTCCGGTAAATATTTAATATACAATATATAGCGAAAACAATTATTTACCAACATTTTTCAATATTTCTATCTGATTGGCATTTATTTTAAAACGATAAAATTTTATTGATACAAGTCGCATGTCTTGCTACGCGAATTTTAGAAACGTTTAAAATTCATCTGCATCCCAAATACATTTCTTGATCTGTTCGTTTAATTGAGAATTACCTTTTTTTAATATTAAGGCGGTTTTAAAATTTTTTATTTTTGAAAATATAATTTCTTAAAATTGTCAACTTTTAGGAAATTAACCTCTTATTCTATTTGTGTATTCATTTTCTAATATACTCTTTTTATATGTTTTATTTTTCTCTCATATAAAAATAATAATAACAAAAATATAATTGTTTAGTGGAATCAAGAAAAACGAAAATTATCTAAATAAAAGAGTGAAAGTGGTAAAGTATAGAAAAAAAATTTGTATAGGAATAAAATTTCGAAAAAATTATTATTTTCACCTAATCCTGATAATTTTAATAGTTAATTGCAATAGAAAAATAGATACAAAAGAATTTCCCAAAAAATCTTGCAACAAAAATTCTAATCTTGCTTGGAGTTGAAAGAATGCCGGTCCATTTAACGTGCGTCGATTTTTGAAATGTCGTATTTCTCCAGAATTGATAATGTCCTATTACTGGGCGAGTGTTAATATGAATGAAATGCTTGAAATATGTGGTTTCTTTATTTTAATTTGTTTGAAAAGTGCAGCTTAAAAATTATATAATTAAACAAACTTAAGTTTCTTCTCAAAGTATATAAAGTTACTCCAAACTTAAAAACCAGCCTGTATTTTCAATTAGCTTAAGTTTTCAAGTTCAAGAATAAGCAGCTTTATCCATTTAGAAATTTCTTTTATTTTTAGTTCATCCAAACTCCTTTCATTAGTTAAGGTTTTTATTGCGTACAATTTAGAAAGTTATTACCAGTGTACAAGCAGTCTGTATTTTTGAATAAGTTAACGATCTACCTCTTGCTTAAAAGATTTTTAATTCTAGAATTTAGCTTAGGCTTTTTAATGTCCGCACTATTCTAATTATTTTTAGTTTAGAAGTTACCCTCATTTTCACATTGTATAATATAGTTTGAGTTCATAAACTTTGTGGAGTTAGCTTAGTTTAAGGTTAATGGATTAGGCAGAATACCACTAGCTCACAATATCTATAAAATGATCAATTTTCAATTTAGCGGTTGGAGGTTTATGTGAGTATCAAGTCAAGAAAAATATACAATTTAGTTTTCTTGATTTTACGATGTTTAATACAATTAGATATTAAAAAAACCTTTGCATTAACAATAAAGTTCAAATTTATTATCTATCTTTCAACCATTCAGATTATTGTCGAAGAGCTAATACTATTGATTTTACATGGACTTTTACTTACCAGAGTACCTGACTTTAATGTTTGCAGATTTATTTTATATTAAACATGTGTATCTCCTTTTTCAGAATGTAATAAGACTTTTTATTTTTATATAATGTAAGCGAATATATATTCATACATACATATGTTCAGCTTTAAAACCTTACCAATCCACTCTATGTAAAAGTTCAGAAATGCTGCATATAAACAGTGCTTTGAAGATAAACATCTTTTATACTAGCTTCTTAATTTACATAATAATACATCAAAAGTGATTTTTTTAACGTTCATAATTCTCGTATGTGTAAACTCATTATAACATATAAAATATAATAACTATAAGAATCCCTTATCCTTTTCAGTACACGCAATTTATCTATGAAATCAAATTTTAAAATTAGGAAAGTGTTCAAAAATATAAATTTGTTTTAGTTTGTAATAAAAAGAAGGACCAAAGAAAGTCTTGAAGTTAAAATCATTAAAATTTGATAAGGTCTTTTGAAAGAGTAGAGTTGACGTTGTATTAAAGCCATGAGCTTCATGAAAATGTAAAATGCTTTTACTATAAAAGCTTTTCATCGGATTAAAATGGTGCCGCATTGTTTCTGCCAAATTGACTCCCATAAACGGTTATTTTTCCTAAAGCACATTTCCATGGGATTAAGATATTTTACTACATTGTTAAATGTTGAGGAATAATAATGACGTATAAATTCAAAAAAAAATGAATTTTAATCAAATTCTCTCACATAATATGAAAAATGTATTGAAAATATTTTAGTGCTGTCTGTATAAAATATCCCTGCAATAAAAAAAGTGTCATTTTGTTATCCCTTTCGGGCTAGGCGAGACTCACTCAGTGGGCAAGGGAGTATTGTGAGGAAGGGGTTATAGAATTTTTAGATCGAGCTAGAATTCTCGTGTTATTTATTTAAATTACACGTTCGTTCCACAACACTACTCCGACACAGGTTCCTGATCAATCTCTCTATCTATCACCCCAAGTGAAGATCCTCGCAAAGTCGTCATGTGAGGTTCACCTCTTGGGCTCATTAGTATCTAAGGTCTTTCGTTTCAGGCGTCATTCACTCTACTGACACTCTTCTTATTAACTATTTTCGGCCATACTTTTTTGTCCTTAGATAATTCTCTGGCTCCTTTCACGTCCATAAATTTTTTCATGCAGGCTCTCGCGTTTCTATGGCTTCTTATGTCCCTTCCAACTAGGATCTCATTCACGCATTCTAACCATTTTTCCGCGGTCTGCCTGTGGGCACGTTCCTATTTACTTTACCTTGGTACACTTGTTTTGTTACTAGTTCATTTGACATTCCCTTAACATGCCCGAACTATCTTAAACGATTTTTTTCCCATGCGTCAACTAGTGGCTCTTCTGCGCCACATTCTTTAAGAATTACCTTGTTACTCACTTTGTCCATCAGAGTTTTCTCGCATATTATGCGCAAGAATCTCACATAAATCTCATTAATTTGACTCATATCTCTCTTTTGATAGGTCCGTGTCTCGCTACTGTACAGTACAGTGGATACAAATAAGGAATAGTGTATAGCCATTTTAGGTTTATTTGATATATTTCTACTTCTGATAAGCGGCCCTGCTCTACCAATAACCTTCGTACCTTCGTTTATGCGTCTATATAACTTAATTTTTTCTAAAAGAACACAAAAATTTTAAATCAAAGCTTTCTCTTTGACCTAATTCTTTTGATTACCTTTGCGTTGACGTTTCTCACATTAAGTAGATAAAGACGGTTCAACGTAGACCGCAGAAGGTCGACCCATAACTTTACTTCGTGTACATCTACTTTAAGTAGAAAACATATTATCCGGCCAGCCAAGAATTAATCGTATGCTTGCGTTTAATAAAATTTGGGAGCTAATATTTTTATTTCCAATGTGTTTTTTTTGTAAAAAAATGTATTTTTTCAAATTAAAATTTTGTATGCAAAAGTTAGAAAACGGTAATTTAGTGCAATTTTTTTAAAACAGTTTTCTAAATATAACGCTAAACATTACGTTCTTTAAATTTCTTCTTATTGTTTGAAAAATTCCCATGTGTATAAATTATTTATTATCCGATACTTTCCCTAATTAGTTGTATTTTCTAAATGCTTTATCCTACTTAATAAATGTAAACACCTATTTCTGAACAGATTCATTGTTCCGATTACATTAAACTTAAATTTTTAAATAAATATTAGCAATAAAAATCAAAAATACGTTAGGAAATAGGTGTTTATATTTACTAATAAGGCCATGAAATTAAAAAAAAACATTAATTTGCGATATTTTAAGATAATACTTGCTTAAACAAATGTTTTTTGTTTTAACAATTTACAATGAATTAAAAAATTTAAGAATGAAAATAAAGTAATAGAGAATGTCGAAAAAGGTAAAAGAAAGCATTCCTCTAGCTTTTTCTGTCGAAAGTTGAATTTAAAAATTTAATATTGTTTTAACATGAGATTCACAAATTAAATAAAATACTTACCCTTTACATTCATGATTTAAGTTAAAGCATTTAGAAAATACCATTAATTCACGATATTTTAAGATAAGAAAATGTTTAAAATATAAAGAAAAATTGAAATAATAATGTGTGTTCTTCAAGTTTCGCAAGAGCTTAGCTCCACTAAGCCCTCTTAGGATAGGGGTCCCCGGTGGGGCCCACATGGATGTTCCACGCGTGGAAATTCTACAAAGGCCCCCGCCGAGGGCCCAGCTCAGTTGCACTCACGGATCAACGATTACAATTTTTAAGTCCAAAGGGGAATATTTCCTTGACACTACAAATTTTATTATTTCATGAGTTCAGACTTATAAACAATGAAATTCTGTAAAAAATTCCATGAAACTTTTTTGAAATTCCAACTGTAACAATATGGATGTTTCATAGGGGCTTCCGCAGGGGGCCCTCCTCCGTTTCCCTCGCTGATCAACGACTAAAGTTTCTAAGTCGTTTAGAAATATGATTCATGCGTTCTAAAATTTCTAAAAACTATGAACACAACTGTCCCGAAAACAAATTTTTTCCTCAAATTTACATTTTATGTCAATCTTAAACGTTGTAAAATAGTATAAGACGCCTAAAAACCAAACCTTACACGAAATTTAAAAATATGTTATTATTAAGAAATTGTCAAAATGCACGATAAAATTTCTGAGTTCCGTCGTTAAAAATTTTTTATGTTTTTAAACAAATTACATTTCCTGTCATTGTAAAAAGTTTTAAAGTGGTCTACAACGGGAAAACCGAAATAATACGCGAAGAAAAATTGGAATCAATTTAAACTATTTATTTTAAAATTATTTTATTGATATTCCTATTACATTTCTTATATTTTACTTTTAAATAATGTCGTATAATAATAAATATTTAGAAAAAGAACGCTTAAAATTTGGTACTTTAACTTTTCTGAACTGTATCTTATGAGGAGGGCTTTTTCGCCCAGTTTCAACTTGTCGGTTTAGCACAGTGGTGAGCGCTTCCGACTGTTATATGTAGGTTCAATACACCGTAGCTTTAGAAATTTTATTTGTAATATAATATCCAAAAATATAATATATGTATTCATTTTAAACAGGTCTATTATTAATTGAAGTCAAAATACTCGCATACAATTAATATTTATTTTTTAAATACTTTTTGTCATCTCGTTACAGTATATCAGTACGGTTCTAGTTATCACTCACGCAGCACTGCGCCCTTGGCGAATTTCCTATTGGGGGAGTACTGCGCCAATTACGATATACAGTATTAGATCCCTATAGATTAGCATGTCCTTGCCAAGAAGGGCCTCGCCTAGATAGCCCTCGTGGATTCCACAAGGCTTGAAGGCAATCCATGGGGCTCATACGGGGGCCCCTTGATTTTTTTACACGGGATTCTTGATATTTCACGGAAATAAAATTGTTCCAATGAAAAAAAAAGAAAATAATTAAAAATTAATGTAAAATTACATATAAACTTTTAAATCATTCATTCATAAAGATATATATTCTAAAAATTATTCTACTTTTGTTTTTACATAATATTAAAATTAAATTATTTCTTGTGTATTATTTTTTAAAAATCAATATATGCTTTCCGGTGTGTACAAAAGTCTAATATTTACGCAATATTCCTTTTGAAGTAAATATACCCTACAATTTTTTTGAAATTTACATTTTTTAGATGTAACGATTGGCTATTTATTTGCGATCTGGGTCTCCTGTATTACTGAGTAACGGCTGATATTTACGTAGATTTGCTGTACACAGAGAGTTTGTTTTCCACCCTTTTGAAACTCGACACCACACTCGCATTCATCTACTGAAAACAGAGTGGTTACCTTAATTCAAGAGGCAAATACGCTTAAATTTTTTAAGTCGTATTATATAATCATCATTTTACTCTTTAATAAACTTGATTCACACATATACTTTATACACAAAAACGGTTCTTAACTTTCATGGATTGGAGCAAAGTTAATAGAGTTTTTCTTTTTCAATTTATTTTTACTTCCTTTCTTTCTGAAAAACATTTTCTATAGTTAAGGTTATAAAATCAAGGATTAAAAATTTATGACTTAATTCTTTCTGCTAGTAACAATTCTTAAAATATTTACCAAAAACCAGATCGTCCATCTTCTTGTACTCATTGAGTCAGAAAACTATTACTGCAAGCAAAGTAAAACTCTTCCTTGTGATAGACTGAGAAATCTAAAATTCGAGTATAATTTTTCAAAATATTTGTATTCAATTAGTCTTTTGTATTAAAGAGCCTCGTAAAACAGTATTCTTTACATCCGTCTTTGAATTCCGGACTTTCTTTGGATTAAAACGATCCATAGACCGTAAAGAAAGTTTTTTAGCAATCGAGAAAATCACGAAATATTTTATTGGAGTGAAAAATTGGAACTCTATCGTTGAACGGCATATGATAAAAATAGCAGTAAATTCGAAAAGATAAATCGTGTAATTATTATTGTTCAAAATATATTTAACTGGATAAACGTTTATTTTTTAGCCTGCTGGCCTTCAAAAATTGACTTGCTTACACTTTCATTTTTACAGAATTTTCTTACATCTAACTCTTTGAAAACTAGCGTCCATCCACACATTATCTACAAGCCGACCAGCTCTTTTTCTTTTTCCTGCTCTTTCTTCTGACACATTATCATAAACTCCTTCCTCATTTCTACGTACTCCTCTCTTTTCACATTTCCTTTCTTTCACTTTCTGCACTTCCTTTTCACCTTTCTCTTCAATATTTTAGATTCCCCATGCCACCACAGCTACACCATTCCTTTCTTCTTCTTTCTAAATACCTTCTTATGCACACACCCTGTTACTTTATCTTTCAGATCCTGCTATATCTCTTCGACCGACTCCCCCTTAAAGCTTACGTTTCTCAACTACTCCTGATACTTCTTTATTGTTTATCTCGTCCATAACTCCCTCTCCCCTAACTACCCTTCTTTTCCACCCTGCCTTTCGCAAACTTCCCCCTTTAACCACAGACCTAATGGCTGATTTCTTAATGCTGATAAATGCTGATTTCTTAATGGCCTATTCCTTCCTCCCTTCCACTGCTACCATACCATACCATTCGCCACAGCTCATCCTCTGCCCTTCATCCAGTCTCTTAGAGTTTCCCCCTCTTTCTTTATTAACTTATCCTTCGACTTCCTTTCTAAGCCCCCCCCCTCCCGGCACAGACCCCCTTCCTCCCCAATTCTCGCATTAAAGTCCGTCCCACCCAGTAACACCATATCCTCATCTCTCTCTCTCTCTCTCTCTCTCTCTCTCTCTCTCCTAGTACGTTTTTTATCCGTTCTTTAACTCTTTCCATTCCAGCCTTATTGTACACAGTCACAAACTGTATGTTACCCCTCCTATATTTACTGTCTTCATTTGCACGCTCTGTCCCTATCCTACTCAAAGGACTTCTTCCTCTAATCCATCTCTAACCCCTGTTATAATTCCGCCACTCGCCCTTGCTTTCTTCATTACTCTGACCGCCTCCGGTAGCCTCCAACTATACCTTCATGGTAACTTTGGCTCTACACTATCCCATTCTTTTCTATGTGCCTACGTCTCTATCAATCCCTCCACATTAAATTCCTGGATATACCTCCAGAAATCCTTATCTTTCTTCTTTACCCCTGCTACATTCCAGTACAGAACCTATAAATAGTGATAAGCGATACATAAAAAATGTCTTTGATCCAAAAGTGTCGATACTTTATAAACTAGCGTTTCGATTCTGATACGTATCGAGCAAAAAAGTATCGATACTAAAGTATCGAAATAAAGCATCGAAAACAAAGTATTGATGTTTTTCATGAACAAATTGAAAACAAATACATTTGAACCTTCACCATTTCAACTTTTGGCTCATCAGTGCCCCTACTCTCAAGCAAATGAGAAGGCGCTTGCGCAGATAGTTTACATGCAGAGAAGTACAATTTGACACGTATGTGTAATGCGCAACTGCCTACTGTGCCAACCTGTATAATTGCCACACTCCCTCCAAAAATTTGAAATAGTACAGGTCTGACTATACTAAAACTGAAATCAAATCTAATTAAAATTGCTTTTAACATAATACTTTATTTATAATGACCATATCAAGATCATGTATCATGTTTTGGTAATAATTTCTTTGTGTGAAACGGCAACGGCCGCTATTAAATATATATAAATATATGAAATATGTTTCAAATTTAATATATATTTAATATTAATGTCCACAAAATCGAATTTCAAAATCCCCAGTCATGTTTACTCAGGCTTGATGAAAATACAAACTACGACAAGCGATCTAGATATAGTCTATTTCTCCGATCGCTGTCGATTAATCCCGCCTTTGCAAAGGCACGCTCGCAGGGCACAGATGTGGCTGGTATTGACAAATACTTTATCGCTATCGGATACAATTTCAAATAGGTTACTTTTACCGATTTCCAAAATTCGAAAGGGTTTCTTTCCCGTGGGATAACAGCTTGAGAAAGGTAGTGTCGTAATTTAGCTGGGATTCCACCAGGCTCATCACGATCCATGGATTCAGATTGAGTAGCTGGTTGCTGATCGTGGAAGATCTAAAAATCGAAGCTATCGTTCTGAGTATTGACTTGACCTTGTTCTTGTTGCTGCAGTGTGTTTATAATTGGATTAAGATTTATTTCATTTAAAACATCTTGCATGGTTTTAGAAACAGTAAGACTCTTTAAAAAATGAATTTCTGTAAAGCGGGAGTCTAAGAGGTTAGCTTTAGCTAAAATCTGGACCTTGCCTACGAATTCAAATCTGTGCTTCAACTGAAATAGTAGGTTAATTTTTAAATTTACTCCAATTTCAAATTGTGGGTTGTTACTTTCGAAAAAGTTCTGCAAGAATCTCACGATAGGGATAACTCTAATGCAGGTAACGTCTTCTTTACAAAGCTCCCTCGTGATTTGTTCAGTTGGTCCCAGAATTTCGACTAAATCTTTGACACTATCAATTTCTGAAGGTTTCAGCATTGTTGGCGCATCGCGAAGAAGGAATAGCATACCACTTACCCATGGAGCAAATAAAAGGAACCTTTCAGGCATATAAAAAACTGTATTCTTTCGTGTAGCTTCTTGTTGTTTAAGCATCAAAAAAGTTCCTTCAGTTTTACCCTCTGCTTGTTGAATGCGACGTAGTTCATCACCTGCAATATTATTTTGCTTAAAATACGTGATGAATCTGCTTACTTTTTCAACAATTTCGTACACAGAAGGCGTGTTGGCCATAGCTCTTTCAGGCACTAACTGCAGAGTGTGTGCAAAGCAGGGCAAATGATGTGTTTTCCCAAAAAATCGGTAACAGCTTTAACAATGTTAGGGGCGTTGTCTGTAACGATTGCAGATATTGACGATTAAAAATTGTCCAATGCACGCGTAACTTTTCCAACTAGTTTGTTGAATAATGGGCTGTGTCTCTCTTTTTAAAAGGCCTATATAATTCTAACATGTTCCCGCTTCCATCCATAGATCCGTGGTTAATGAAAGACATTCATCAGTGTGAGATTTTCTTTGCACGGCTTCTAAATCCAATGCAACTTTTTCACTAACAGTTGCATATTTATCATCCATCAGTTTGGTAATAGTTATCCTACTCGGAGGCTTATACAATGGAACGAGAAAATTTTTTGAATCCGCTTTTTTCAGCAGTTACCAATGGTAAATCATCTGCTGCTATCATGTAGAGCAATGTATTAGTTAATTCTGCATTCTTTTTTTCACCTGCTGAAAATATAAGAATTTTGTTAATTGTGGAAATCATATTTCAATATATGTAAATTATCATATACATTCCAATTTTCTACTAATAACTAATAAGGAATAAATTCAAACTTTCAAACCTTTAAAAAAATTAATTCCTTCAAAAGCATCTTGAGTTGTATTTTCACTCTTCATTTCCCCAGGAGCCGTTCGCTTTATAGGAATCTCATCATTAAGCATCTCAGAGTTATTCCTTTTAAAGAAACATCGGGTTTGGATTTCAAAAACATAAAATGTTTATTTTTTTGAAGATCTAGTTTATTTGTATGTATTTTGTTAATCAGAATTATTATTTAATGAAGTAGCTATGGCATAGCGATTTCGATATTTCGTTTCGCGTGTTCGTACGTTGGATTTATCAATATGACTTTTTATTGAGGTTACATTCACATATTTTTTACCAATTTATTTATATTTTACAAAAACTCAAATAATTGTTTAAAATAATTGCAGCATTGATTGTAAAAAATTATTTTATAATATAAATTTCTTTCTTTATCTCTGATTCTTTTCCTCGATCATCGACGCGGCTCTTTTCATCTATAGTATTTACAGCAATTTGTGGTGATGTTGAGGAAATTGATTCAACTAATATATTCGTAGAAGTTTATGGAGCTTACAAAAACTGTGAATTGGAGGCCTTGTTTTTATCCAGCAATTTCTCAGAGTGTTTTCTGCTGACGTGTTTCCATAAGTTTATCGTATTTTTATTGTGCGTTATTAGGTTCAAACAAAAATTACACTTTGCAGTGATTTATGAATTATCAAGTTTCGAATAATATTTCCACACATCGCTGACAGTTCTTCTGTTCCAATTAGTACTCATATTCATTTCGCATTCTATAAAAGAAACTTTCAAATTTCAATACACCATGGTGACGGTAGCTATTCTACAAAGTAAAACTACACCGCAACAATCAGAAATTTGCATCAAACATAACCCCGTGAACATGCTGCTGATACTCGATCCTTATTTGCTGTGTCATTGAAAACGATTGGTCATTGGTTCTTCGGAATTCAAATCTTATCTTTAAGCCGAGTCCGTGCGCACTCTAAGGGAGGAATCCCATGGATCCGAAATGCGTTGCGTTAAAATGAGAGTAAAAAAGACAACAGCATACTTTTGTCTATTACACTCTCATTACGATACAACGCATTCCAGATCCATTGTATTTCACCCTAAAGGTACACACGTGAATAGTAATGTGATATATCCAAGCCTTGCCGACGCTCAGTGCTCCTAATTACCGAAACTTTTTGCACTGCGTGTGTGTCTCGTGCCGTCAACCGCATTGGTTAATTCTGGCACGTGTATTTAAAATGGCGAGAATATGAAGGAAAATTTGTCATTTGAAATCCGCGCGCCAACAGTTTTTATTTTAATATTTTTATTTTCCGATGCCCTAGCTTTATAATGTTCTCCACCCGCTTCCAAAAAACTTGTTTCTCGCCCTCACCTCTGTCAACTAATTACCTTTCCGACCTGCCCTTCACATTCTCAAGCATTTGTTCCGCCCTTTCCTTCCACTCCCTAATCTCTTTTTTCATCTGCTTCATTTTATTATCTTTTTTCTTCTTTACCGACGCAACTTCTCTCTGCGATCCTTCTACTTGCTCCCTCAGCTCTTTTACCTTGTTTTCCCATTTCTCATCTTTTACCCTCAGATCCTTCTTCATACCTTCCATCTGAACCATCACCCCCCTTATGTCCTCCCTCAACTCTCTGACCCCTCGTCAATCAGCACTCCGAGAGTCTCCTTCTCTGCCTCCCTCTCCATTTGATAGGGGGGGGGGGTCACCTACGTGTAAGCACGCTCTTTTTAAAGGGACTCTTCGACCCTTCGATCGCGCTAGACGCTCTCTCCCTTGCCTTGTCGTTTTCTTCGTTCCGATCATATATAGAGATTCGTCTCAACTTTAGAACAATCTTGGTACAGTTGCCCAATTAAAATTCCATATCAATATCTCCCGTGGACCGGTAGAAGATTTTTAAAGCACTTTGAAGCTGACGTCGACCAGAATCATAGATATTCAGGTCATCCATATAAAATACATGAGTCTCATTATGCTCACGTTGATCAGTCTCGCTGCAGAGATATTTGGGAGCTTGGCGAAGTGCGAGAGATATTAGCACAAGTGTGATGAAAAAGGCAGAGGGCTAATGGTGTCCCTGTCAAAACTGCACCTCTGGAATGTGATGCTTTTTACACGCTAATTTCCAGATAATATAGTAAATCTGGTTTTCCTAAGGGGCACCGTTTTCCCTATGCATCTTACTTTCTTTGGAGATACATTCAAATTTTCGAAAAGACAGATGATATATCTATAAGAGTTTAAATCTACAGCTTTCTGGTAGACAAACCAGCTCATCGATCAGGCCTGCTGATGGACTGTTATCCATCGGGTTTTCTCTCTCACTTAGGCTAGCTGTAAAGATCTGATAATGCGTGTTCGAAAAAATTATTAGCCTCTTTAACAGTGATTAAAGGATAATCCTCTCCAGATGTTATGGGGTTGTCGCAATGCTCTTTGAAGCCGATTATATTTTCAGTGTTTTTTTATGCCTGTGTTTTCGGAATCTTGCAAACCTCTCTCCTAGATGTCTCTCCCATGTACTGCTTGATTGTTAGCAGCTTTGAATTGTTATTGTGTGTTAGTAATTCCTGCCTTTTTGGGCGAATCTCGGAATTCCCTTCATAAATGGACTGTCAGATGTTATGCAGTCAATCACAAACTAAACACGGGACGAATTCTGTATTTCTTATCCAATATTCGTGTTAAATTGACGCAAGCGTTTGTTGGGGTTCGAAGAATCGTCGGTTTCTTATCGGTTTCCTCATTTTCATTAAATTGTGATAATATATCAAAGGTGCCTGCTTTCCGCGGTTGGTTTTAATTTTGCTTCCTCTTCTTCATCAGCGGCTTCTCTTTACAACGATTTGAGACGCGCTTTGCGTCAATATCCAGTTTTCGAGAGGTGGGCAGCTTTATATTGCAAAAAATTATGTGAAACGCGCTTCAGCTTTGGGGGTTTCTGACGTCACAAACTGTGCCCCAGGATTATAAAGAAAGTTATCCTTCAGTTGAGTTCTAGGTATAGAGTTCCTCTACTAAATTTTCTGCTGAAGTTGGTTACAATAATTAATAAGCAGACGCGGAAAATTATCCAGGAGTGAATAATTTATGCTTTGTTGGATCGACTCGGGGACATTTATTCTGGATTAATTGAAAAAGGAATTTAGAAGCGCATCTGTTACTTCGTTTGATCGAATTCAACCGGACCTCAAGTCATTCTTTTTCTGTCCCGCGCCAGTCCCTGATTAATTAAACAACACGAGGGACGACCCTAAAGAAATGTTATCCTAATCAGGGCATGATGACTTTGAATAACTTCTTCGTGAGTTAAATGACACCTGGGTTAGGTTTCTTATATGGTGACTGTAGCATGCCGAAAGACATCTAAGCATATGAAGCCTTATACTTGAAAGCGGCGCTCTACAACGATGAACGAAACAATTCCTCAGCAGCTCGTTTGAACAAAAATGACACCACCAAGCCACTAAAAAGTTTAAATATGTGGTACAAAACGATTGAACGTGAAGAGCACCCGACAATGGGTCAGTAAATCATGCTTTAGACCCCAGATTTCAGAGTTCTGGAAATAATTTAAATTAAGGATGACTCGCTAGAATGATACGAGGCCAGCATTATATTTTTTCGAGGAAGCTTTGCAGCACGTATGCCGACTCTGTAGTGCCAGAAAATAGATAAGTATGCAGAGAGCTTCCTCAACCGCTGTATGAGCAAGCTGCAAAAGATAAGGAAGTAACATTACAAAATCACATTCTGAAAACTGATCGCGATGTTAGGACGTGGAAGAACATTGACACGCAGGCCTAATCCCCAAGATCTGGCTGAAATGGATGCCTCTCTTTATGAGCATATCTCGGAGGTGCCCGACCTCTAGACCATCAATTATTGAGTTTATAGTGATGGAAGAGGTATAAGTGATTCAAATCTAAGGCCAAGCCGGCGATAAATGCAAAGACTAAAAGATGCTTGTATTAAATGAACAACAAAATTAAATGAGCAAACCAGTGTATGATCGATCATAATAAAACAGCTGGTAGACAGCTACGGAAACTGTTCGAAAGCTCGCCAAAAAACTGAGGACCTACAGTCGCACACAGAACAAGTTCAAACAGCTGAGAATCAAGCAGCATATTGTTGACAAAATACGAGCGTTATCCGACGCAAGGAGAATAATACAGGAATGGGAGGACCCGGCCTTGTGTTGTTGTGGCACACTTATAATACGTTGAATTAATGTACCTTCTGCAATCTACCTGTTACAAACTTATGACCTGACAAATGATGATAACTTTCTGTCCTATAATAATCATTTAATTTAAAATACAAAAATATGGAGGTAATTAATCGAGTTGAAAATTATCCTATCCCTCAAGTTGGACCAAATTACACACAGTATACAAAATGTCATCAAGATCGGTTAAGTAGTTTCAGAGTTTAGTGGCGACAAATATCATGACAAGAGATTTTTATATATACAGAAGATGTAATATACTTTTTAATATTTATTATTACTTAGAGAATGAGTATTCCTGTTAGTATGAAACTTCCCGTCTTAATAAATAATGAGTAGAACCATATCTATAAACGGCGCTCGTTCGAAGTATTGAACGCCTGCTCCGAAATCTACTAATAAGTTATAGGTTATGATGTTATCAGTTTAGATCACCTAAATCAACTAAGTAAGTAAAATATATAGTGAATCAGTGTAATAAGTCATATAATTTACCTCCATTACGTGCCGAATGTTCCGTTAATGACATTTTTTCTTTAATTTACGGACTTTATACTTTTTCTAAGAAAACTGTTAATTCACCAACAAGTTCTATAATTTTGGGAAATGAAAGCAGCATTTCTTTCAATTTCTTTTAACTTTTTGATACTTAAATGCACTGCTCGCTGAAAAGGAAGAACAACAAACACATTTTGAGTTCGAAATTTCTTAACAGCAAGGTCAGATCTTTATCCATTCTTTAAAAGTAATAATTCACTGCATCATAGAATATCCACCGGTTAACTCAAAACGGACCGGCACTAAACAAGTTAGGTTATTACGCTTAATTAACTCCGCATACTTAAGTTCTAATCTGAAAGTAATTTCTCTACAAATTAGGGGTTTATATTTAGTGTAAGAGAAAAATGCAGAAATCTTTCTTTTGCCATCTATCCTCTGAAAAAGAGGGAAATCCCATAATTTTTAGACAACTATTATCCTTTTGAGATGAAAATGTAAGAGGATTGAAGAAAAGGAATTTTATTCTTAAATAAGGAATAATTTTTTCTCTGTTAGAAGTTATGTTACTTTTGTAAACATAACCTAAACATAACTTTTGTAAACATACTTTTGAAAACATAACATTATATATATATATATATATATATATATGTATATATATATGGGTGTGTGTGTGTGTGTGTGTGTGTGTGTGTGTGTGTGTGTGTGTGTGTGTGTGTGTGTGTGTGT
>JAAAKG020147674.1:0-10412 GCA_010014905.2 Druon quercuslanigerum
TTTATTTTTTTCTTACTCTCTGCAGTGTTAGGCAACTTTTAGAGGGGCTGAGGGGAAGAGGGGCGCGGGGGGGAATTTGCTATTTTTTACTATTTCTCGATAGAAAATTTATAAAATCAGCTCGATTGGGTTAAAAATTGAAGTTTCATGAACAAAATAGAAACATTTAGTTTACTTGTTTTTCCTTTTTTCATTTGTATTTGTTTATAAAAAATTATTTAAAGAAATTGTCGAAAATTTTATTTTGTAAAAAAACAATTGTGCCAATCGATTCTACGAAAAAATTGGAGAAAAAAACCTTTATAATGTTTTTCCTTCAGACTCCAATTTGATCATGTAAAATTGTTACAAACAATTAGAAATTTTTTAAAATTTTCAATTTTAGCAGCGATTCTTGAGCACTAAATGTTTAACATTTTTTCAGTATTTTAGATATTTGTTAGCATTTAGTTGATGCACCAACTCATCTAACACTCCAGTTTCACAAGTTGGGAGTATTTTAAGATAACATCTGAATCATTAACTTTGCGCACGTGTATTACACGCTGACTGCAACAGTCGATATATTAGAATATTATGTATATAATGTTTTCGAAAATGCGTAAAAAAAGGTTAAAAATAGTATGGGCATAGTATGCACTTTTACTTTAATTTTTTTTTCAAGATTTAAAGTTGACTCACATTTTAAGATATAAAGTTGTGGACAAAAAGTATACACATAGTATTAGTTTCTTTCACCCAGAATTCATTATTATGAATGATTTCTTTAGCAAACAATGTTTTCACAATTAATATTTGAAATGACAATGGTATAAATAGATTATTTATGAAAATTTTAAAAATTAAACAATAATTTAGAGGTTATATATGTATAATAATTATTAGAGGTTATATATGTATAATAATAATTAATGTTTGAAAGTTACTTATAATGAATAACATGCTATATAAGCTGCAGAACAATAAAACAAGTCTAGGGGTAAGACACCCTTAAAAAATTTTTGTTACCGAAATTATCAGAAATTCTCGAAACTAATCAGCAAAATATTTCTATTTGTTCATGAAACTACAATTTTTAACCCAATCGAGCTGATTTTATACCATTTTTATCGAGAAATAATAAAAAAATAGCAAATTAACAACCCACACCTCAAATAAAGCACAAAAACTGTGATCATAGAAACGCATTTTCAAAAGAAAGATTTTGATATAAATTTTATTAAAAAACTAAAAATTAAATATAATAATATAAATATAATATATATATATAATAAAATTAAATAAAGAAAAACGATTACATTCGGCCAATAAATGCCTAATAATGCCTATGTTCATGAGACATTGAAAAAAAACTGGTTTTAGAGGTGAACTTTTAGGGCGATTTTCACCCCTTAAATCGACGAATTAGCACTTAAAAAAATACGTGTCTAAATTTTTTGAAGTACTACAACATATCGCAAGATGAAAGAAATTGGTGATATACACCTTGGGACCTTTCCTGTTAGTAAAATATTGTGCAATCGAGTGCTTCTAGCATATTTTTATTCTTCGTAGATAACATAAGCCTCGCATGTAGAACACGACTGTTTATCCATGGTTTTCTCGTAGCTTATTGTTAGTGCTTCTTATTATCATGGATCTATACAAGGTGTCTTAGAAAAAATCCTAACCCACCTCATTCACAAGCTCAGAAAAAAGGCTTCAACACTTCTCCCATCCTCAATTGTGAAAGTACAATCACCTCATCATCTCGTAACTTAATACCTACTATGAATCTATACATATTTTTCCATTAAATCTGTCAAGTCTATTTAAATTTTGGGGCTTTCAGTTCATTTTATTCATTTCAAAATATCAGGTGTCTTTTGAATTTAAAGGCAATGATTCCGGAGATAACAAGCAAAAGGATAAAATAAGTAACTTATTAGTGAAACTGACTAATAAAATAACCCGTGTCCAGCACTGAAAAAGGCGTAAATCGTAAGGGCCCTTCCTTTTTCCTATGCAGGTGACGATCACTAGACGAGGATCAATCAATTTGTAAATTAAGAACGAATGCAATGATTTTTCAAATTTGAAAAAATCTTAATTAGAACCAGAGATATGGTCAGTTCAATGAAAAAAAAAATCATGGTTGCGCGCGAGTACTGAGCCGCGCTAGCCAAGCCAGCCCGCGGCGACTTACCAAGCGCGCGCAACCATGATTTTTTTCATTGAACTGACTATATCTCTGGTTCTAATTAAGATTTTTTCAAATTTGAAAAAGCATTGCATTCGTTATTAATTTACAAATTGATTGATCCTCGTCTAGTGATCGTCACCTGCATAGGAAAAAAGTTCAAGATTTCTTTAATTTGAAAAAAGCCGCGTATTCTTTGATAAATAAGAAGGTCAAAATACGTCTAGAAAGCTTTCGTGTTCCATGGGACCTCCATCGGCCACAGAAACCCCCTGGCCCCTAGACTATCTATTACATATGTTGAAAATTCGTTGTTTTTTCGTTTTTTATTATTTTTTTTAATAATAAAAAACGAAAAAAAACAACGAATTTTCAACATATGTGACAGATAGTCTAGGGGCCAGGGGGTTTTCGTGGCCGATGGAGGTCCCATGGAACACCAAAATTCGTTGTTTTTTTTTTCTTTAAAATTCAATTTTTTGAAGTGCATATTCAAATTCTTATTTGTGGTAGAAAATTGATAGTTTTTCTTTAAAATTCAATACTTTGGTTGAACATGCATGTATTTTGTTGTAAATTTGCCTTTTCAGTGCAAAATTAATCTTTTTCATTGAAAATGTAACAACTTGTTTAAAAGTTGAAATACTTTAAAAAAAATTAATTTTCTTAGTTCAAGATACTTCTCATTGATTAAAGATTGAACTGTATTATTGAATACTCTTCTTTTTTAAATATAAATTTTTTTTTGAAAACTGATGATGTTTAGTTTAAAATTCCGCACTATTTGTCTTAAATAAATAATCGTTGAGAATTCATCTTTTTGGTAAAATACAACTTTTTTTATTTAAAATTAAATATATTTGTTTAATCTCAACTATTATAATTGTTGTTAAATTTTATTCTTTTTGATTGAAAATTTCAACATTTTTTTAAAAGTCCAACAATTATCTTTTATTGCCTTAATTTTAAACTATTTTGTTAAAATTTGTCTCTTTTGCTTAAAAGTTGAACTATTTGTTTAAAATTTATTTTTTTAGTCAAAAATTCAACTATACGATTAAAAATTTAAAACATTTTGTTGAAAATTAAATTATTTTGTTTTCAATTCGACTATTTTGTTAAAAATTTAATTAATTTGTTGCAAAATGTATTATTTTGTCGAAAATTTTATTATTTCTAACGTCATCTTTTTTGTTAAAAAATTCAACTGCTTTGATGAAAATTCGACTGTCTTCTAAAAAATTCTTCTTTTGTGCTCAAAGATTCGTTTATTTGATTGAAAATTCAACTTTATAGGTCGAAAATTTAATTATTTTGTTTAAAATTTAATAATTGTCTGAAAAACTCTAATATTTTTTTTAAATACAATTATTTTGTTCAGAATTCTATTATCATGTTAAGTACTCGTCTTTTTTATTTAAAAATTCAACTAATTTGTAGAAAATTCATCTTTTAGAATTAAAAAAATTCATCTTTTTTAGTAGAAAATATCTTGGCTGAAAAGTCTTCATTATTTGTTAAAAATTCAACTGTCTTCTAAAAAAATCTTCTTTTTGGCTGGAACATTCGACTATTTGGTTGAAAATTTATCTGTGCAGGTTTAAAGTTTAATTATTGTGTTGAAAATTCTACTATTTTTTTTTTAACTTAATTAATGGTTTCAAAATTCTACCATTTCGTTGAGAAATTAATTATTGCGTTTAAAATTCTGCTACTTTGGGAACTCCTTTTTTCAATAATTTCTCTACTTTGTTGAAAATTCGTCTTTTTGCACGAAAAATGCATGCATTTTTGTAGAAAAGTTTTTGGTTGAAAATTCATCATTTTTTTCAAAAACTCAACTGCTTTGCTAAAAATTTGTCTTTTTGGATTGAAAATTAATCTTCATTCGGAAGAAAAGTTTTGGGTTGAAAATCCATCTTTCTTTGTTGAAAACTGATCTTTCTTCCAAAAAATTCGCTTTTTTTGTCTTGAAGATTCGACTATTTCATTCAAAATTAATTTTTGTACAAATTTAGAATGATGTAGATAATTAATAATCAATTAGATTAGCTATACATATAAGTATATATTCAAGCTCTCTCAACCTGACTACAATAAATTACGTTCTATTTTATACCGTTTTATTTTTTCTGAAAGAGCCCTTTGTATAACTTTGAGAATAGTCTTTAAAAATCAATTAAAAAACAATTTCAGTTCCAATTTATGACTGTAGTTGTTGCATAAGAGCGTCTATATATTAGATTTTTTAATTTTTAACATGATCTATTTTTTACCTTTAGATAAATAACTTAATTAATCGCACTCTCGATGAAAATTAAATTATATTAGTGTTGATTTTTATTGATGAAAACTTGTCATTCTATATTATTTGTTTATTTTACAAACAAATTTCATGAACAAATGCATAGTTTGATCATTTATGGATAGAAAGTAATTGTTCTTCATTTTTAACGCCTTCAAATTATATAAGTGATAGTAGTTAGTTATGAATAATTGTCATTCGATATTATTTGTTTATTTCATAAACAAATGCATATTTCACGTCACAAAATATTGGCAGTGACATCCTTTGAATGCAATAATGAAAAAAAATTACTTTCTTTATACAAATCGCTAAACTATGCATTTTTTCGATAAAATAAACAAATAATATCTAATGACAATCATTCACAACTAAACACCACCACTTTTATAATTTTAAGGCTTTAATAATGAAGAACAATTATTTTCTGCCCATATATTGCTAAACTATGCATTTCTTCCCAAAATTTGTTTGTAAAATAAACAAATAATTATTTCGAATGATAATTCTGCATCACTAAAAATCGCCACTTATATAATTTAAAGACGATTTAAAATAAAAACGTTTACTTTCTGTATATATTCAATTTATACATTTGTTTATAAAATTTGTTTATAAAATAAACAAATAGTATGGATCGATAATTCTTCGTCACTGAACATCACTACTTACGTAATTTTAAGACGATTAAAGAGATAAAAAACTATTACTTTCTCTCTATTAATGACCAAACTAATCATTTATTTATAATATAAACAATTAACTATAAGTGACCAAACTATGGATTTGTTTATAAAATAAACAAATAATATTGAATGGAATATATTTATCACTAATTTATAGCACTAATATAATTTAAAAGTACCAAGAAAGAAAAACGATTACATTCGGCCCATATATGCCTAAACTATGCATTTGTTTGTATAATTTACAGTGAAACTCTGACAATGGGCCGTTTTTGGGTCTGGAGGTGGAAAATTACCCAGATAGAGTGCCGTTTCGTAAAAAACGCTTATAGTCCGGGGGCTGGGTATGTTCCCATATACATTCAAGAGGCAAAAGATAAAAACCAGTTAATCTTATGTATTTTGACCTGCTGAATCCAATGATACCGGTTAATTTTACGTGAAGTGGATGGGTTTTATTTAAAACGCATTTGTTTAAACAAATATGAAAAAATGTTTTTACTCAACGGGACAAATTTTTTTTTTAAATATGGGCAATTCTAAGCATAAAAGTGTTCTTGTTTTTTTTTTGTTAAATGCATATTTACAAAGTTATAAATTTTCAAAGTTCAAAATTTGACGATTTTTGCAAACTTTGAGTATCGATTATACTTGACCTATTGAATATTTTTTAAGAGTTAAAGAAGCAATTTGTTCTTTGAGACTTCCTCTGCCTATTCATTATACGTAACATTGGATTAATCAGTCGGAAGCCTAGTTATCGCAATTTACAAGTAGCGCCTTTCGTGCGCGCGACAGGGCGCTTGGCACTCGAAAAACGTCATGTTGTTGTTTAGAAGCCAGAATAAAGTGTTGTTCCTTTTGTTTGTGTCAAAAGAAATGATACATGCAAAAATAAATTTAATGAGCCTGATGAAAAAAACTGAGCAGAAAAATATATTTTATATATTCTGATATGTATGTACAGTGTATGATATTTAGTGGATAATAAAGCAATGTTTATATATAATAAAATAATTATTTATTAAGAACTGATTGATTGACTGCAAAGAGTCGGGGCAGACTTCATACTTACTTTAGTAAGGTCGCGAGTACCTCGCCAGTCATAAGCGCCAAACGCACTGTCGCGCGCACAAAAGGCGCTACTTGTAAATTGCGATAACTATAAGGGTTCCGACTGGTTAATCCAACGTTGTGTACAATGAATAGGTAGAGAAACTCTGTATTTATAAAATAAACAAATTATACCAGACAACCAAGTTTCATGATAAAATATGATCTTGTCGATAAAATCAAGCAGTGTCAACTTACAAATATACTTTGCAAGAAAAATGTCCACGATGTTGATATTTTTTAATATAATTTGTTTATAACAACTAGATTCAATATTCTTTTAATTATTTATATTCTTTAGATATATCAACATTCATTATTATCGAGAATGCGCGTTCTTTATTTATATAAAAAATATGCAACATGCAACTATTTTTGATCACTACTAAAAAAATGTAAAATCGGCTAAGAACTTCCGGCAGACAAATAAATACGGTTGAGGAGCATCAGACGAATGTGTTAGTCTCTCCTTTAATTAGTTTTATGATACTGAATACACAAGCAAGTGCTTCCGATTAGACGCAAGACTGATAACGAATTCAATACCTCGTTTTATTCGTGTTCACGCGCGCATAGCGCTAAATCAGGCCAAATCGTCTCAGGCACACATTTGATATAAAACGAGCATCAGTTTGTAAACGTGAATGTTTGCAGAATGTCGTGATGGGCAATTCGAAGCAAACTGGACTTCCGTGTCAACTTCATTTTAGAGAGTTCTATTTATCACACGAGCTCCTTTCAACGAGCAATCAATCATTGCTGAAATTCATTAATCTTCCAGAATTTGTCCCATTATGTCCATTTTAGGCTAGAAGATTATATTCATTGATAAAATCACGGACGCTGAATAGGGAATGACTGTGAATTATTTCCTAATGGAAATTTGTTCAACTCAAACGAAATTCTTTTAATGACGATGCATTGAGTATAAACAAAATTTATTTTATTGAAAGGAATTTTTTTCTCATTTATTTCTTTATTTTCCTCTCTCTTATCGCATGCTTTTGTGTATTGATTTTTTTCATCCATTACAATAGAAATTATTTATTAAAATTTGTAATCTTTAAAATTGAAGAATTTTAAATTCTAAATCGCCAATTTTTTAAGAATTTGCAATTTTAGATCATCAAGATTTAACTGTATATTCCAAAAATGGTCAAAATTATGTAGCTTATTTAAATAATAAATCTTGAAAGCCGAATTAGGCAAGTTTTAAGTTTCATCACCATTAAATATTCTGTAATTATGTAATTTTAATCATTTGCATTCAAAAATTGTTCGATTTTGAGGATTGAAATTTAGAAGCTTGAATTTTGATCTTCAAAATCATACAAATTTGAGAAATTTTACTTTTGCATCTTTAAAACTAAATAGTTTACAATTTTAACTCTTCAAAATTATATAGAATCTTGAATTTTAAATCTATAAAATTGAAGAATTTTTAATGTTGAGAATTTACAATTAAAGTTATTTTGAGTTTAAAGTCTTACAAGAACTACAAAACTTGGAAAATTTATATTTGAAAACTTGTCTTTTGATTCTCAACATTATCAAAATTGAAGAATTTCTTATTTATTGTTCAAAATTTAAGAGTTTTTAACTGTATATATTCAAAGTGGAACTATTGAAAACAATGTTTAAAATTACATATGTACCTTCAATATATAAGTCTGGAAATTTGAACAATGTTCAATTTTATGTTTTGAAATATCAAGAATTATAAACTGCAACTCTTCAAAATGATAAAAGTTTAAATTTCAAATCTTTATAATTGAAGTGTTTTTAATTTTGACAATTTACAATTAGAAATTATGCGAGTTGTAAGTTTTACAAATAAAAAGTCTGTAATTTTAATGCTATACATTCGAAATGTGTTTAATTTCGAGAATTTAGAATTGAATACTCAACTTTCGATTTTTTAAATTTAAGAATAATTGTTATTTATACATCTTCTAATTTGAAGAGTTTTCAATATTTGAACTCTTAACAATTGTAAAAAATTTGAATTGTAAATATTTCAAATTGAGGCGTTTATAATTTTTAAATTAAAAATTAAAAATTACGTAAGTTTTAAAATTAGAATTTTGTAATTTTGTTAATTTATATTAAAAATTCCTTTAATTTGACAGATTTAGAATTGAAAACTTGAAATATGATCTTCAAAATCAAACAAATCTATTAGAATTTTTATTTATACATCTTTAAACTTTAATTTTTTTAAATCTGAAAAAAATTGTGCAAGTGTCCAGATTCGCAATAAAAAATGCTGTAATTTTGATACTTTATATTCAAAATGTCTTCAATCTGGAAGATTTAAAATCGAAAATTTGACTTTTGATCTTCAAAATCCTCCAAACTCAAGAATTTTTATTTACATGTCTTTAAAGTTAAAGAAATTTCACTTGTAGATCTTCAAAAGTGAACTAATAAAAGAACATTCAAAATTACATCATTTTAAATTATACACATTCGAATCTTCAAGATAGACCTATGCATTTCAAAAAGATTGGAAAATCTTATGATTTTCAAATATAAGCATTAAAACTTTACAAAGTTGGCGCATTTTAAATGGTAGATATATGCAAAATTGATCTGTGTCCATAATGTCTTTTAAGACCAATGAAAACTAGATTAACATTGTATAGAAACCGATGTAACTATTTTAATATTTATTCTAATTTATCATTGTTAATTATATTTCATATATCACTTTATTCTTAAACGTATATTTTAATTTAATACGTTTTTGCGTTATCTTTTCCAGTTTAAATTAAAGAAATAGTTTGCTGTTCCAACAATTTTTTTGTTAGCAAAGGAAATAATTTCTTCAACGAAAGACTTCTTTGAAGTGAATTTCAACCGTCAATCCGCTAAAGTTGTAAACCGTAATTAAAACATTGGTCACCTAAGTTTCTACATTATTTTGAAATATTTAATTTATAAATTGAAATTTTTTAAATTATGCAGTTCTAAATGTTTAAGTAGCACCGTTTTATTTTCACGACCTCAAATTTAAAATGTTAGAATCAGTCAAAGTAGGTTAGCATTCTAACAGAAAATAGAAAAAAATCGTTTGACGTTTGTGCAATGTTCTTGCTTCATTTCCTCTTCTCACTTTCTTTCACGTGTCTATTTGTTAAAGCAATTTCCTTGAGGCATGTTGACTTTTCTTGTGGCTGCTCATGCAAAAACGGCTGTCAAATGTCACGTTAAAAGTGGCTATTCATTATTTTCCAGTAAAAATCTAATATTTGTATTATTCCCTCTGGGTCAAGGGTATAAATAAGAGAAAAAAATAGGCACTAAAGTTTTAATGATACTAATTTATTTATTAGAAATGCCAATGTCTAAGTATGTCATAAATTCTAAATGAAGGTTTTCAGATACAACTGTTAAAAAGTTGCGAAATAAAGCTGTTCATATAATATTTAGATTAGGAATCCTTGAAATTTCAAAAAATCTATTTCGAAAAAGAGTACATTAATTTAATAGTCTTCAACTTTGAAAGCTATAATAATATTAAAAATCCTTCAAAGTTCAAAAGATCCAAATAAGGATCAAAATAACTCCAACCTAGAAAATATTTTTTATATAACTAATTTAATTGTAAATGAATGTAGAATTAAATTTGGTTTCATTTTTAATTTAAACTGTTTTTATGGTTTCCCCTTTTCAACAACTTAATTAAATAATTTTATAAAGGCAATTAGAGCCCGACGTTGAACGCTAATTAATTAATTGTGGGGCAGATAAAAGATGATTGACTTGATTTATTCTTGGATCTTGGCAGGTTAATTAATTAAATCATTTAGGGTGACTATAATTAGACTTAAACAATATATGGACGAATCTATTAGGAACATAATAGAGCGTTAAGTAGAAAATTTAGATCGCTGAAAAGTTTTGTCTTTAAAATAAAAAATTTGGATACAATCTTTTAAGTTTCTTTTGAATCCGGGTTTCTATTATATCTCAATGCCAAAAAGAATGATTGTTTAATGTAAGAAATAAATCTAATAACTTAAAATTTTGGATAGCCTAAATAATTATACTTTAAAATTATGTCCTCCTAATTGGATTCTTTCAAAATTTAATGCTTTCAAATATTATAGCTATTAAAAATGGGAAT
>JAAAKG020147675.1:0-10412 GCA_010014905.2 Druon quercuslanigerum
GCATCTCATGGTATTATACCAGGGGCCTGATCTTGGTATTATACCATGAATTCAAGGTATTATACCAAGATTTTCATTGTTTAATACCAGGAGAACTTGCATGGTATTATACCTTGCAACTTCATGGTATAATGCCGTGTTTTTTCTCTCCGCGTAGTATTCTGAAATTTATAAACTCAATTTTACAACTTTGATTAAAAATTTCAAGATTTTTTAAACTGGTTTTTTTTTGTTTTAAAATTAATTTTTTTTCAATGAAAAATGGAAAATTAAAAGTAAATTGAATTGAAAAGAAATTTGAAATTGAAAAATGGAAAATTTTATTATTTTTTTGAAAATACAAGTATTTTGTTAAAAAGTAATTTTTTATGGTATAAAATACAAAAGATGTAGGCTCCTATCCTTGATTGTAAAACTAAATAGTCCATTTTTTTAAATTATTCTACTGGGTTACAAAAAATCATCTTATCGGTTATGCTCTTTTGCTGAAAATTCATTTCATTTTATTTATCATTTCAGTTGAAGATCCATCTCTTTTGTTAAAAACGTCATTATTGTGTTGAAAATTTATTTTATTTTTGTTAAAGATTTCTTTATTTTTAAGTAGAAACGTAAGTCTTTCATTGTTGTTTGAAATTTCTTATTTTTTCATTGAAAATTCACCTTATTTAGTTGAAAAATAATCAATTTTGTCTAAAGTTCATCGCTTTTGGTCGAAAATCAAACTTGTTGGTTGAAAATTCATGTCTTTATACCTAAAATAAATTAAGTAGAAAATTAACTTCATCGTACAAAAAGTTAATTTTTTTCTAAAACAATAATCATCCTATTGTCTTTAGCATTCAAAAGTTTTGTTAAAAATTCGTTTTATTGTTAGAAAATGAATCTTTCTGCTCAAAAATTCATCTTTTGATTGAACATTTTACTACTTGGCTAAAGATTCATATTTTTATTTGAAAAGTCCACTAATTGTTTAAGCGTGAAACTAGTTTTTTGAAAACTCTTATCTTTTCAATATTCAACCATTTTGCTTAAAATATAAATTCATTATTGAAAACTTGCTGTCTATTAAAAATTAATTTAAAAAAAAAACACTAATTTATAATCAAAAAGACTCGGTTTTTACCAAAAAGATTATTCTTATTTTACAAAAACGTGAATTTTAACAACATAAATGTATTTTTAGTAAAGTTTCCATTTTTAAAGCATTCAACTTAAAAGGATAAATAGTGCGCCAAGCATGAAATAGTTAAATTTTCGGTTACCAAAATTAATTTACAAACAAAATACAAAGTAAGCAAACGCACATTCTGGTAGTTTTTCATGCCTAGCTTTTTTCCAAATAAACTATAAATTTCTTATCAAAGATAGATTGCAGTCATATTTTTTAAATTGCAAAAAACTGTTTATTATTCAAACAATTTTTAAGAACAAATTAACGACCGCTAACAATAAGGTTCTATCTCAGCGATCAAAGCAACAAGGTTCTATCTTTATGAAAATTCAAAAAGGTACTATCTCGTAGGCCAATTCAAAAAGGTTCTATCTCGGCGTCCGATGCAAAAAGATTCTATCTCAGCGTTCCTTGCAACAAGGTTCTTATTAATATTATTATTATTATTATTATTATTATTATTACGACAGCTCAGAGAGAACCTTGTGGCATGGAGCGCTGAACCTTTTTGCATCGGGCGCCGAGATAGAACCTTTTTGCATTGACCGTCGAAATAGAACCTTTTTGAATTAGCCGAGGAGATAGTACCTTTTCGAATTGTGATAAAGATAGAACCTTGTTGCTTTGATCGTTGAGATAGAACCTTACTGTTAGCGGCAGTCGCTCAACGCCCATTTAATGGGCGTTGGGATCATTTTTTAGTGAATAGGCTTAAATAATTTTTTACGCAGTTTGTCAAGTACTTGCTTGAATCCTTTTTTACTCAAATAAAATAGGTTTTGGAGGTAGTTGGAGGCGACACAGTATATCTAAAATTTCAAAATATGGCCTTCCTACTGTTTCAATACAGCTGAAGGATATGCAGAATCACGATCTTAAATTCAAATTTAAAAAAAGTAATAAACTTTACCTTGTAATTAAAAAATGCGTCAGTCATCGAATTTTAGTTTGTACGACATTAAAATTTTTACTAAATCACCTAAATGAACCTATTAATAATTTCTGTGATTAATCTAAAAACATTTATTTGGCTAAAATTTCAGTCATTTAATTAATAAAATCATATCAATGAAAATTTTTTTTAAAGTTTCGGTTTAAAGGAGAACAAATATTCTTTAAATTAAAAAATTGTATTCAAAGATTTTTGCTTATTTTAAAAAATAAGAACAGTGAACTTTTAGGGAATTCATTTCTCGAAAAATTAAGCAATAGTTTATTAAAATTCAATCAGATTTAGTAACTTGATACGAGAGGATAGTGATATTAAACTCAAATAAACACAAAACTATTGTTACAATAATTATTTCTCGTAAGCTTTCAACTGTTTTCATTAAAAAATGTTTTTTTCATTTTTCGACATTTCTGATAGTATTATTTTAAGTTCTTTGAATCATAGAAAACTTTTTTTTTCAGATACCTGATTTTTTGCAAACTACCTTATGTTTTTCAAATATATTATATTTTTCCATATCAAGCAATCATATCAAATTACTTAAAATGTTTAGAAATCACTTTGAACCTTAAGAAACTCTCTAGGATATTTTAAAATACTTCCAAAATCCTTCACATCTTTTTTTAATACTTAGCTGTTTCTAAAAACTATTTAATGTCCAATGAAACCTTTGTAAGTTCTGGAATATGCCCTAAAATATTATGAAACCCACTCAAAATACTTTAAACTTCGTAAAATCTCTGAAAATGTCTTAAAGTCTTTTTAAATCGAAAAAAGGTCATAGATATTTTGTGAAAATCCTTGAAATCTTTAAACTCTTTAGAAATTATTTTTGAATAATTAAAAGATTTTTGCATGCCTTAAAATCCTAAAGCATTTTTTTCATGTGTTAAATTGTTCTAAAATCCCTTAAAATTCTTTGAGATTTTTCGAAATCTCTGTAAATCTGTTGAGCTCACTAGAAACAATTAGAAATCCCTTAAACTATTTCATAATACTTCAGAAATATTGACATTTTTCAAAACTTTTTGAAATGCTAAGATATCTTTAGAAAAAATCATAAATTTGATTTAATAATTATCAATCTTTAAATAATAATATTTGGAGTACACTAGCCTTGTCCAAAAATGATTTTTTTTAAAGAGAAAAATGATACTTAGTGGCTTCACAAGTCTAAAAGTTTAACACGTATGTCCTATAAGAAAAAAGACATTTTTGGAAATTTCATTCAGAATTTGTATTATTACGTGAATCGTATTAAAACTGAACAATTTTCTTCAGAATTTTTCAGTTTCTAAAGTATTGCTACTAAATACTACTCTCTAATGATAATTTGATGTGTTCATGCATTTTGTTATCAATTTATTATTTTTTTAACTATTGCCTCTTATAATAAAATTACAAAAACACAATATTTTCCTAGTTTTTTAACTGATTTTTAAATCTTTAATTGGATCGTAGCAATTATCGATTAAATTTTGAATAAATAACTGTTTAAGCAGTTTATTATTATTTTTGAATAATATACTTTTTAAAAGTATTTTTTAAAAATTGCAGTTTTTTCTAAAATTTTTTAAATCTTGTCCACTTTTTAATAAAGTAATGTAATAATTAATTCAAGTCAATAAACATAAATTTTTAAAAAATCTATTATTATTTTGAATATTATACTTTTTCTTATAATACTAGAAAGTTGCTGTTTTTGCTTAAAAATTTAGCCCTTCGTTTACATTTTACATTTTCCTTGAAGTAGTGACTAGGAGCGTTTTTGTTTAAATTATTATTAATATTTCTTGCTTATCCCTAACTAAGAAGTCAAAAAAAATATGTAAATTAAGAGAAAACTTGCAAATTTCTAGCACTACTCGAAAGGAAGATCTTCATCAATCCTGATAAATTGTTTAAACAATCATGGTTTTTATGATCTCACATACTAAAAAGTGGAAAAATAGTTTAAAATTTGAGAAAAATCGCATCTATCCTGCAAAAATATAAAAGACGCTTATCAGAATTAATGATTTATTAAAACAAGTATGTGTATTAAATATAAATTTTACCTCGTTCTAAGTGAAATGTTGACATAAAGTGCAAATTTTGATATAAAACCGCTACTTTTTAGCATTGCTATACAATAAAGTAGTTATAAGCAACATTAATATGTCTAAACAATTATGTTTGTTAAATTACAATCATAGTAACCACACTCTAAGTAAAAAGTTGACAATAATCTGAAAACTTTGTGTAATAAGCGTAAATTTCTAACATTATTCAAAAAAAGAGTATTACGAGAAATAATAATAAATTGTTAAAACCATTATTTCTGTTTAATTTAAATTTCCTTTTTAATCAATGAAAATTTAAAAATAGGTTGAAATTTCGGAAAAAGGCAACTTTCTAACTCTATTTTAACTAAAGGTTGCTAAAAATAATAATAAATTGCTTAATGCCAACTCATGTTCACAATTGACTATTAGTAGAAAGTGGTAGTTTATTTACTAAAAAATATTGTACCTCAAAACCCACTATAAAATCATAATTAGCGTCACAAGCTCTCAAAACTAAATTTTCCAGTTACAGGGTTTTTTGGGATGCTATAAAACAAACTTATGAAGGTGATATTTTAAAAATAATAGGGGTTTGGTATTTTATAGCAAATTGTGGAAAAAAATTGAGTTTCAACTCAATTCACCTAATGTTGATGGTTTTGAATAAAATTAACAAAAACGTCTTTTTTTAATTTAAATTTTGGTAGAGATATGCATGCAACTTCGCCATCAAAAATTGGACGAATTGCACACCTAACATTCAAATGTTTATTCCATCGGTATTAAATAATTCCGAATAATAAATCATTTTCCTAATTACTAAAAATTAAGATTTATCACAAATTGTGTTATTAGTAGTTGTTAAGAAATTGAAAATTAGTAGCTCGGTTTACTTTCAAATTTAAATGTCAAGTTCAGGAAATGTGAAGTCATGCAAAAGTGAATCGAGCTGTCACCAACAATGAGTGCGAGATTTTCGAGATATTTCGTTACACCACATTTTTTTAGAGATACACAAATTTTCAGTTCTTTCAAAAGTTTTTTAACTTCTGTAGCTTTAAATCACTTAAAAAACGAAGCTGAAAGAAAAAAGAATTTTAATTTAGACATTGCTTGCGTCTCGACTAAGGCTTTTGACATATATGAAGATCACAATGATTCATGACAAAAAATGTGGCGGTGTAGAACGATTATTTATGAATTTTTATATTATTTATTTATCACATATTACATTTCTTTTATAATTATTTGCATTTTTATATTATTTTTCACCTAATTCTTGTTAATATATCTACCTCTATAACACATATTTTCAATGTTTTATAAGCCTGAAGGTTCTCTATCCTTTTATAAATAGTAAATATTAGAAATAAGGAAAGTCTGAGATCCGGGTTTAATGTTTCTCGATTCCCTCCATGCACTATAAAAAAATAAAGCTTTGCTTGCTGTCTATTGGACCAGCGCTTTCGAAACATAACCAATCAACTTTGGAAGATTTCAGCGAAACTAGTGGCTAGGTCGCAGGTACTAGAAAAAATTATCAGATATTGATGGATTTTCGTAACTAATCGGCAAAATGTGTCGATTTTATCATGAATAATTTTATGCAATATAGGAATTTTAAAAACTCACCTTTAAAACACAGATTTCAAAACTATCTCAGTTTTTGGCTCATTAGAGATAAAAAAGCCAAATGGAAAAATAGGGAGATAAGGCAAAAAATCAACCAAAACCAACCATTAACTTACTCAAAAGCTGGATTGCTGAACTGTTTTTTGAAAATTCGAATCTTTTGTAAAATTTTTAAAATTCGTTTATAAATTTCTCATACAAACAAGATTCAATATTTCATTTCTAATTCTCGAATCGGAAACCAAGTTTAAAGTTCGCGACTTTTTATGGTAGATGCAGAATGGTAGGTGGTATCGCTTTAAAAATCAGTTGTCTGGAAAAAAAAGTTTTCCTTAACTTTAAGAATAAAAATAATATTATCAGTGATGTCTTACGAACAGATAAACATTCTTTTTGAGAAAATTGAACAATAGTTTTTGAAATTTTTTAAAAAGATTTTTGCCATAAAAAGCTTGCTATTTAATATTATTAAAAAAAGTTTATTATCCAGCATGAAATTTTTGTTCGTCATTTTAGCTGGGATCTTAGATGATTTATAATTTAAGTAAAAATTGAAGCCTTAGATGAGGTAACGATAGATCAACAAATGTACTTTCGGCCAAAGATTTTATTTTCTGTTTCGTAGTAGCAAATATGTTATTGCCCACTGGGGTGGCCCAAAAAACGCTTTTCGAGCTACACGACAAGACACCCACCCAAAAGTTTCCATTTCCGGAGAAACAAAATTATTAATTTTTTTTTCGAAATTCGAATAACGTGCCACCGGGCACTTTGAAATCCCATTTAATTAATATGAGGAAATTTAGAATTTTCGACAAATTGTAGCTACTCATGTTCCAGGTTTTCATCGGAATGTGCCACAAAATACATTTTCACGTAATAATGTTAATTTTAAGTAATTTTCTTTGTCTCTTTAATACAAATAAGAAGCAATAAACCTTTTGAATATTGTCCATGACTTTCTTCATCATTTTTAATTATTTAAACAAATTCAACTTATTTCAAAAATTATTTATTCCCAAATTATGTGAAAAATAATCGTATTTTCTGAATGAAATGTAATTGCTTGTTATTTGTTTGAAGAAGTAAATTTTTATAAAAACATTATGTAATTATTTAAAGAAATAGTTATTGTCGTTTTCAACAATTTAACTCAATTTAACAAGTTTACTCAAGCAGTTTTTTTCAATAAATAAAAAAAGGAAATGAGTTAAAACACTTATAACAATTATATTTCTGACCGAATAATGTATAGAAAGAATACATTAACTACTTTTTAATTGTTTAATCAGATCTGATTTATTCAAATAATTAATTTTTTAAAAGCACTTTTAAAATCGTGTTTTCGGAGTTAAGTCTAATACTGAATGATATTCAGGAATAGTAAATTCTGCTCAAAGCATCATGCTATTGTTTATACAAGTAATTATCGTTTTTTCTTTAAATTTACTACTCCTCGAAATTATTCAATATGACATTTATTTCAGAAAATACGATTTTTTAAATATTTTTGTAAAAACAGTTATATAAAAAATTAAAACATGGTAAATATATTCTTTTTATACACTAATCAGTCAAAAAAATAATTGTATGTGTTGTGTTTTATGTATGTATTTATGTATGTATGTGTTTATCAATATGGAAAAATTTCCATACTTGTATAGGTTAATTACTTACCATACATGTATGGGAAATTTACCACAAATTTTTCTTACAGTGTATTAATTACTATGATTAACCAAATATGATCAATATATTCACACTAAAGAGAAGGTATTTTTCGAAGTGAAGTTTTTTGTACTCCATCTCACAAATGACATTATGAATATAGAATTCTTTCAAAAATTGGCACATGATTTCGATTTGGTCGTAATGCTTTCGTAGTCATTTTCGCACCTTTTTTTACACTCATTATAATTTACTTGACTGTCCAGAATTCTTTGATATCTTTAATGATCTTAACTTTCTGAGATTCACGAGAGCAAACTAGAGTTTACAAAGATATGTTATATTTTATTAAAGTTTCTTGAATCATCATAAACTTGCTCCAGTTATTTTAAATTTACTTAAGAGCTCAAGATATCAAACCATGTATGGAAATTTTTCCATACTGATGTATGGAAAAATTTCCATCTTTGCATGAGAAAACTCCGATCCATGTATGAAAACTTTCTCCTACTATGGTAAAATATCCATAATTGTATTGGAAAATTCTGATCAATTTATGGAAATTTTGCTATACTGATGTATGGAAAAATTTCCATACTTGTATAGAAAAATTCCAATTCTGTATGGAAATTTTTCCATATTGATGTATAGAAAAATTTCTATACTTGTATAGAAAAATTCCAATTCTTGTATGGAAATTTTTCCATATTGATGATTGGAAAAATGTCCGTACTTGTATAGGAAAATTTCAACTCATGTATAGAAATTTTCCCATACTGATGTATGGAAAAATTTCCATACTTGTATAGAAAAATTACAATTTTTGTATGGTAATTTTCATATACTGATGTATAGCAAAATTTCCATACTTGTATAGGAAAATTCCAATTCATGTATGGAAATTTTCCCATACTGATGCATGGAAAAATTTCGATACTTGTATAGAAAAATTCCAATTTTTGTATGGTAATTTTCATATGCTGATGTATAGCAAAATTTCTATACCTGTATAGGAAAATTCCAATTCTTTATGGAAATTTTTCCATTTTGATGTATAGAAAAATTTTCATACTTGTATAGAAAAATTCCAATTCTTGTATGGAAATTTTTTCATATTTATGATTGGAAAAATTTCCGTACTTGTATAGGAAAATTTCAACTCATGTATAGAAATTTTCCCATACTGATGTACGGGAAATTTTCAATGTATTAAAAAATTTACATACCTGTACAGAAAAATTGCAATTCTTGTATGGAAATTTCCCCATACTGATGTATGGAAAATTTGCTATACTTGCATAGGAAAATTTCCATTCATGTATGGAAATTGTTCCATACTGAGGTATGGGAAAACTTTTATACTTGTATGGGTTAATGTATGGGAAATAATAAATAAATATGGGAATAACATGTATGGGAAATTTACCACAAATTTTTCTTACGGTGTATTTATTACTATGATTACCCAAATATGATCAATGTATTCACACTAAAGGGAAGGTATTTTTCGAAGTGAAGTTTTTTGTACTCGGTCTCACAAATGACATTATGAATATAGAATTTTTTCAAAAATTGGGACATGATTCCGATTTGGTCGTAATGCATTCATGGTCATTTTCGCACCTTTTTTTACACTCATTATAATTTACTTGACTGTCCAGAATTCTTTGATATATTTAATGATCTTAACTTTCTGAGATTCACGAGAGCAAACTAGAGTTTACAAAGATATCTTATATTTTATTAAAGTTTCTTGAATCATCATAAACTTGCTCCAGTTATTTTAAATTTACTCAAGAGCTCACGATTTCAAAGCATGTATGGACATTTCTTCATTCTGGTGTATAGGAAAACTTCTATCTTTGCATGGGAAAACTCCGATCCATGTATGGGAACTTTCTCCTACTATGGTAAAATTTCCATAACTGTATCGGAAAATTCTGATCAATGTATGGAAATTTTGCCATACTGATGTGTGGAAAAATGTCCATACTTGTATTAAAAAATTCCAATTCTTTATGGAAATTTTTCCATACTGATGTATAGAAAAATTTCCATACTTGTATAGAAAAATTCCAATTCATGTATGGAAATTTTTACATACTCAGGTATGGGAAAATTTTCATACTTGTATGGGTTAATAACCATACATGTATGGGAAATTTACCACAAATTTTTCTTACAGTGTATTAATTACCATGATTACCCAAATATGATCAATGTATTGACACTAAAGGGAAGGTATTTTTCGAAGTGAAGTTTTTTGTACTCCGTCTCACTAATGACATTATGAATATAGAATTTTTTTAAATTGAAACATGATTCCGATTTGGCCGTAATGCATTCGCAGTCATTGTCGCACCTTTTTTACACTCCTTATAATTTACTTAACTGTCGAGAATTTTTTGATATATTTAATGATCTTAACTTTCTGAGATTCACGAGAGCAAACTAGAGTTTACAAAGATATCTTATATTTTATAAAAGTTTCTTGAATCATCATGAACTTGATCCAGTTATTTTGAATTTACTCAAGAGCTCAAGATTTCAAACCATGTATGGACATTTTTCCATTCTGGTGTATAGGAAAACTTCCATCTTTGCATGGGAAAACTCCGATCCATGTATGGAAACTTTCTCCTACTATGGTAAAATTTCCATAATTGTATAAGAAAATTCTGATCAATGTATGGAAATTTTTCCATATTGATGTTTGAAAAAATTTCCATACTTGTATAGGACAATTCCAACTCATGTATGGAAATTTTCCCATACTGATGTATAAAAAAATTTCAATTTATGTATGGAAATTTTTTCATATTGATTATTACACCATTAGGCCGTTTCCCTTTCGGGGTAGGCGTGACTCTCTCAGTAGGGAGGGGAGTAGTGTGAGGAAGGGGTTATAAAATTTTTAGATTGATCTGGAATTCTCGCGTTA
>JAAAKG020147676.1:0-10411 GCA_010014905.2 Druon quercuslanigerum
CATAAATAAAATCAAGAGAACTTAATCAATCATCAAAAAAGAGGTGAACCCAAACTTTTGACCGGTAGTGTATATATATAAAATAAATAATAATATAAAATAAAAATAAAAAATAAATGTAATAAAATAACTGCATGAAATTGAAAAACAAATGGCAATGTGAGTGAGCGTTTTATGTTTTAGAACTGCATGAAATTGAGGAACAAATGACAATGTGATTGATCTCCTTATGTTTTAGAACTGCAATCAATTCAGAAATAAGTAACAAAATGTGAACGATTGTTTTATGTTTTAGAACTGCATGAAATTGAGAAACAAATGACTATGTGATTGATCTCCGTATTTATTAGAACTGCATTAAATTAAGAAATAGCTAAAAAAAGTGTGAGTGATCGTTTTATGTTTTAGAACTGCATGAGGAAATGAGAAACAAATGACAATGTGATTGATTTCCTTATGTATTGGAACTGCATTAAATTCAGAAATAACTAAAAAAGCGTGAGTGATCGTTTTATGTCTTAGAACTGCATAAAATTTATTTAAAAAATGACTATATGGTTAAGACGGCCACCCTGCATATACTGATATCCAGAAATTGCAATGGTCGTTTAAATAAATTATTTTTTGTTCAGAAGGCAATCTACGTCCATTAGACAAAAAATAGAAGGCAATATGTAAAAATATAACACAATGCGTCGATAAATTAAAGGAAGAAAATTAAGGTTTGAGAGCTGTTAATTCAAACGATCGCTGCCGCTTTTGGGTTCAATGAAAGTTCTCTGTTGTCCATTAAAAGATATCAGACGGTAAAGAGGGCCTACGATCTGCTGACGTAGATAAGTGGGAAGAAAATAACGGATATTACTTAGATTTACGACAAAAAAACGTGCATCGAAGATAATTAATCTTTAGTGTGACTGAACCCAATGAAGATTAAAAAAGCATGAAATCTTTAAGGTTTAATTCAATTGTTAGCATTTCGAGTACGCTCATAAAAGGGGCCAAGGGCGATGATGAAATTCATTATAAGTCATGAACAGGCCTAAAATTGTATGGAGACCATTTTTGGACTCAAGACGTCTCAAAACGTGGAGATTTAAAGAAATCTAATACATAAAACTAAATTAAAAAAAAAAATTTTTAATTTAAAAACTAGAATTAACCAGAATGCTAGTTAAATGTGACCTTACTATTTTTTCTGGTTAGAGTAACCAGAATTCTTGTTAACGTAACCAAAACTTCTGGCTACAACAATCAGAATTCTGATTACTTTAAGCAGAAAAGGATTTAAAATATTTCGTGGAGAATTAATCTTTTTTGGTTGAACTCAATTATTTTTGTTGAGCAATCAATTCATTTTGTTGATGATATATCATTTTAGTTAAGATTTTTTTTTAAATTTAATAATTATGTTGACAATTATGTTTTTTAATTGAAAGTTAATTTTTTTAACTATAAATTTAATTCGAACACGTTTGGTTCCAATCTTATCTTCTTAAAAAATTCAAATATTTGGTTCAAAATTCATGCGCTTTGTAAAAATTCGTCTATTTCGATAGAAAATTTAGCTTATTTGTTGAAAATTGATCTTTTTGATTGAAAATTAGTTTTTTCTTATTTAGAATTAATTTTTTTTAACTGACAATGTAACTAGTCGATCTTTTGTCTAAAATTTATCTTTTTCGAAAGAAATTTAACTTTCTTGTTTGAAAATTATACTATTTATTTGAAAATTTACTTTAATTTTATTAAAAATTATTTTGTCACTTAAAATTTAACTATTCTTTTTTTATTTAAAAATTATTTGTTTTAGTTGAAAATTTCAACTATTTGTTTAAAAATCGGTCTTTTTGGTAGAATACTAACAAACTCTTATTAGTAGAAACTTTATCTTTTTAGTTAAAAATTAATTTCTGTGGTTGAAAATTTATTTTACCAACTGAAAATTTCATTCTTTTATTTTTAGCATAAAATTGATCTTTTTCGTTGAAAATTCATTTAATCGATTCCATTTTTTGTGGAAAACTTACCTTTTTGATAGAAATTGAATCTTTCTCGTTTAAAAATGTTCTATTTTATAGAAAATTCAACTATTCTTTGTTAAGAATTTATTTTTTTGGTTGAAGAAAAAATATTTATTTAAAAATACGTCTTTTTATATAAAATTCATCTTTTGGATGGAAAATTAGTTTTTTCTTATTTAGAATTAATTTTTTTAACTGACAATGTAAATGATCGATTTTTTGTCGAAAATTTATCTTTTTCGAAAGAAGTTTAACTTTCTTGGTTAAAAATTATACTATTTATTTCAAAATTTACTTTAATTTTTTTTAAAAATTATTTTGTGACTGAAATTTGAATTATTAAGTTTTTATTTACAAATTATTTGTTTTAGTTGAAAATTTCAACTATTTTTTAAACAATCGGTCTTTTTGGTAGAAGACTAACTCTCGTTAGTAGAAACTTTATTTTTTTGGTTAAAAATAAATTTGTGTGGTTGAAAATTTATTTTACCAACTGAAAATTTAAGTCTTATTTTTAGTATAAAATTTATCTTTTTCGTTGAAAATTCATGTGATTGGTTAACAATTAAAGTTTTTTTTTAGTTGCTGATTTATCATTTTAGTTAAAGTTTCACTTAATCGATTTCATTTTTTCTGGAAAACTTACCTTTTTGATAGAAATATAATCTTTTTCGTTTAAAAATGTTCTATTTCATACAAAATTAAACTATTCTTTGTTAAGAAATAATTTCTTTGTTCAAAGAAAAAATATTTAGTCAAAAAATACGTCTTTTTTATAGAAAATTCATATTTTGGGTTGAAATTCCAGTATTTGATCAAAATTTCATATTTTTTCTTGAAAATTCCTCACTGTGAATAAGGATTAATTTCATTGACTAAAAATTCGGTTCTTTATAGTTAAAGATTTTTTTAAACTAAAGATGTAACTATTCCAATTTTACTTGCAAATTCATTATTTTTGCTAAAAACTTGTTTTTTTATTTAAAATTTATTTTTCGAATTGCAAATTAAACTATTCTGGTTTTTGTTAGTAAATTTATATTTTTAAATTGAAAAATTTACATTTAATTGAAACTTCATCTTTTTTGACAGAAAATTAATTTTTTTCGGTTTAGAATTAAATTATTTTGTTGAGAATGCATTTTTTTAAAATTGATTGTAAATCGATCTTTTTTATGTGAAAATTTATGTACTTTGTTGAAAATGAGTCTTTTTTGGTAGAGTATTAATCTTTTGGATTCAACTAATTATTTTTTCATTCAACTAACTATTTGTTTAAAAATTCATATTTTTTTCAGCTTCATCATTTTATTTAAAAAATAGTGATTAGGTTCTAAATTTATCTTTTTGATTTTAAAACTTAAGTAAAACATCTTTAAAATGTATTTAGAAACCAATTTTTTTTAAATTAATTATTATTTATTTAAGATTATTAATCTTCTAGGTGTATGGTTGCTTTTATAACTAAAAAAAATTTTGAAATTGGGATATTGTAGCAACACTGAATAAGGCACTGTGTAATAAAAATAATATGTTTTCTATTTCTTTGACTTTTGTTAACATTCAAATTAATCGCCCTTCCCAATTTGAGGCGACACCTCAAAAATTCTCAAAAATTGTAGAATACAATTTTAAAGAGTCGAAATACGTTGGCTAATAATTTCAGCATTTGATGCCAAAAGCACGAAAAAAATTTGTATTCCTCTAGCGTATGCGGACACTCACACTAATATTTCATATTTCAAAAATTCTATAAAAAGACAATAATTTGCAAAGTTGAAATTTTTCCGCTGATAATAGCATAATTTTAAATTAAAAATAACAAAAATAGTTTCATCCATCTAGAGCATGTGGAACCCACATGAAGTTAACCCAAATAAAAAAGTGCTAACTCGTGGAGAAAATGAAAAGGTGCTAAGTCATGCCAATCTTTAAAACGATTTATAAAATAAAAAAAAGTAGATCTATTACTGATTTCCGGGCATCTTGACGCAAGATTCTAAGTGTACTTTAGAAAAAAAATTTAGGTTAAAATTGTTTATTTAACAATAGTTATTTAGAGATTTAGTTTTTGCTTTCT
The DNA here is from genome assembly GCA_010014905.2 of Druon quercuslanigerum. NCBI lineage: Eukaryota > Metazoa > Arthropoda > Insecta > Hymenoptera > Cynipidae > Druon > Druon quercuslanigerum. The sequence continues at coordinate 4,105 of JAAAKG020147676.1, forward strand.
CTTTAGGGAAAGGTTACCATTTTTATTTATTACACAATGGTCGAGGCCTCATTTGATTCATTGAAGGATTCTCTACAATTATATTTGGGTGGTGTTAATTAAAATTTAAACTATGATTGTTTATAACCATAACATCTCTATGATTTCTGAATTAATTTTTTTAAATAAAATCAACCCAAATAGAAATTTAGAAAATCTTTCGAAGAATAAAATGAGGCCTTGATCATTAGGATTAAATCGAAATTTTCACTTTTTCCTAAAGAGAAAGAAAAAACTAAACCTTTAAATAAGTGCTGGGAAATAAACAACATAAAAGAAATCATACGGAAATTAAATCAAAAAGTACCTGCTTTTATTGTCAAAGAATGTTTTGAAAAGGAAATAAAACTGAATCAAAAAGCCATTAAAGATAACAAAAAACATCAAAAAATTTTAAATATTCTTAAAGAGCAAGGAGATGTTCAGATGTTGTATCTTAATATTCACTCTATTCTTTTTCATGATCAACCTGACCTGATAAATTTAGGTATAAATAATATTTATAATATTCAGGTATAAATCCTGATAAATTTAGGGGAAAAGTTACAGTCAATTACTTGAAATCATTAAAGATATTGAATCTAATATTAGTAAAATTCCTGACAATAAGGTTGACGAATTTAGTTCATACTTTATGTGTTTATCTAATAATTTCTTAAATAACAATAATCAAAAAACGACGCTAGAAAAAAGACTTGAATGATGCTTTAAGTGAAACAAAAATTTTCCTGAAAAATCATCGAAAATTAATGATTACAAAATCACATAAAGGTTTTTATTACGATAGCTATTCATAAAGATATTTATATTCAAAAAATGTTACAAATTTTTAATGATGGAGATAGTTTTCAATTAATTAAAAATAAACCTACTAAAATGCTTCAAAAAGGGACATTTAAAATCCTGGATAGCATGAGAACTAACCAATTTTTAGGGAACAACATTGCATGATGTGATATTGATACAACGAGTACTCATATTCTATATGCTCTCAAACTAGAAAAGTAAAAGAGTTATTAAACAATATTATTAAAAAATCAATAAAAATTTCTAAAACCTCCATAAAAAATAGTTATGCTTTTTTAAAATTAATTAAGAATGTAATAATACCTTTAGATCACAGTTTTGTGTCTTTTGATGTAATAGCTACATATGTTCCCAAATATACCATATGAAAGAGTTGAAAATGCTATAATCAAACGTTGGGAATTGATTAAAATCAACACCAAAATTCCCGAAAAAACAATTTCTAGATGATATTAAATATGTTTTTTATTCTGTCTTTATTTAAATTTAATAATAATTTCTATAAACAAAAGTTTGGAACTCCTGCAGGATCAGTTTTGTCTTCAATTTTAACTGAAATTGTTATGAAAGATTTGGAGAATGAAGTTTTTGAGAAAATAGATTTTAATATTGATTTTTATGCCAGATATGATGACTGATGATATGATTTATGATATATGATGACTGAGCACTTAGTGTTCATAAGGATAAAGTTGAGACTCTCTTAAATACTTTTAATAGCATAAACCCAAGATTACAATTCACAGTTGGATTTGAAACTGAAGAAAAATTACATTTTCTTGATATGACCTTAATTAAAACTGATGAATGATAGATAATCACAGATTGGCATAGGAAAAGTAATTGTTCAGGAAGAACACTTAGGTTTCTTTCCAATCACTCTATTCAAAAGAAGATAGGAGTTTTCATGAAACTAATATTGAGCTATGTAAACAAATTTTATTTCTTAACCATTATCCTATTGATTTTATTGAAAAACATGTGCATAACAGGATAAATTATATTAAAAACATGAATAACAAACAAAATATGAGAAATAATAAAGAATATAATACTTTCAACACTATTGATCTTCCATTTTTGGGTAAAATCTCGAAAATCTGGAAATCAATGTTAGGTAGATTAGGTTTGCATACCATACATAGAATTCCTTTTATAAGAGCAATACGATAGTCAAATTAGGAAATGATAGATATGACACACTAGACAAGAGGGGTGTTATTTATAAGGTTAATTTCAAAAACTGTAATGCTGTGTATACACTGTTAGAAAAATCTGTACGAGGTTTAATACACATGTGTGTAAAGCACATATGCACTGCCGCTACTGAAATGTAGCATACATTGGTTTAGTGAATTTAATATAGATGTGTATTAAATTTAATATACATGTCGGTAAAGCAGTGTACGTAAAAACTCAAAGTGCTTTCATTTCATTAAATCTTGTTAAATATTCCCAAATAAGGTAATAATATAACATTCGTCGACTCAATTATTATTTATAACTAAAGAGCAACGTACAGGTGGAACTTTTTCATAAATTCGCTCTGAATGGTAGACATTTAATGCGGGTATTTGAAATCGAATTTCATTTTTGCTCAACTTGAAGAATGTATCTTGTTTTATTATTCAGAAACAAAAAAATTTGCTGAACTTGTTTTTAATTTGTGAAAACTGGAATTATCTGAGTTTTCTTGTAAGTGATTAGCATGAATGTATACAAAATTTAATATACACACTCTTAATGGCGATATCATATGCTTGACATATCAATTTTTGTATACATTGGTATAATTAATTTAATATTCTTTTTAACAGTGTATAGGGCAAACACGACGGACACTTAGACTTAGAAAAGATGAACATGAACAGAATTTTCATAAAAGTCCTAGATATCACTCAGTACTCTCAAAGCATAAAAAGACACATGGTCATGAATTTAATTGGAATGATATTAAAATCCTTTATCATGAGAGAAATAAAAAAGAGAATTTATAAAGATGTTGTTTTTAAAGAGAGGAGGAGATAGAGTCATTTATTTGAAAACGAATCTCTTAAGATGCATCAAAGTATGGGATAGAGGTATTGGGATGAACCATTTTTTGAACAATAATTTTCTCACTAAAGATATATACTTTATTGGATTTAACCATATTTTAGATAATTTTCATTGAAATATTTTCTTTTCAGGTTACATCATATTTTTGTTATACCCTCTTTTTTCTTTTCTGTTGATATTTATGTCTCTAATGAGCCGGAAAGTGAGATAGTTTGGAAATCTGTTTTTTTTATGATTGAATCTTTTTTCATGCTCTTTTGCATAAAATTATTCTTGAGAAAATGGATTATTTTTCAATCTCAAAATACAAAGTTTTAACCTAAATTATTTTTTTCTAAAGTGTCAGTAGTGTACATCCTTAATTGAATTGGGGACATGGGCGACCTCAACTTTGTAGCATCTTTGTAGCAACTTTGTAGCAACGCTCCCAAACCTTTGCGAACTTCATCGTGACTTTTATAGATTTTTTGTTTAATTGTTCCGAATTTTTGTAAATTTTACGTAAATTATTCCCTGACAGTTCTAAAAAATGTTACGAATGCAAATTAAAAAAATTATTTTTTCTTTTCAGATGGTCAGTTCAGCAACAGTGCCGACAACACTCCACCGGTAGTATGGTTCGACCGAAATTTTCGGCTCTTGGACACAGACCCTGTTGGCCATTTCGTGACGAAAATAACAGCCGAGGATGGTGAAGATGATGAATTAACTTTCGGTCTGGAAAAGAAAGATGCCGATTCGCAAGAGCCTTTGCCTTTTTCCATAGACAAGAGAACTGGCGTCGTCATTGTAAATGATACGCTTCAAGGAAGAGTAAGTAGGATGACTCACATTAGCTAGGCTAGACTTTGCTTCATAAAGAGAATCAATCCTACACACAGCCTCAGGAGCAAAAAGTGGTTTCAGGTCGACCTGAAATACTTCTTCTTGTTTTTCTTCCTTCAAGACATCAAGCAAAATTCTTCGAATCAGATTTCAACTCGATTTAAGGGTCATTGACTGCTTTACTTACAGACTTCAGAACCTTTTCGCTATTTTCCTCATTTCCCCCTCTTTAAAAGAATTCCTCTTTTTCCCCTGTTTTCAAGAACTTTCCCTTCTTCGGGTTGCATAATCCCGGGCAGAAACCCTTATCGTTTCGGTCGTTGTCCTTTTTTTTAATCAGGGGAAATGAGGGGAAGTTAAGGGGAAATTAGGGTGGGGGTAGTAGGGAAGTGAGGGGAAATAAGGAGTAGCAGGAGAGGAAAACTATGGGAGGGGAAGACTTAAACTACTTAGTTAATGTTTTAACGGATCTGATGCAGTTGCATGCAATAATTATATAACTTTCGGTTCATTAGCTCGTGTTAAATAATTATGATAGTCCATTTTTCATATTTTTTGAAATAAAAATTCATCTTTCTTATTTGAAAATGAAAATTTGTTGAAATGCATCTTTTTGTCGGGAATTAAACTGCTCTGAATAGGAAATTCGTTCTTTTGGATTGAAAAATTAAAATTCTTTGTTTAAAAAGTCATATTTCTGATTAAAAAATGAACCTTTTGATAAAATTAATTTTGTTTCATAAAATATTCAATTCGTGGCACAGATCTGTCCCCTATTCAATCATTGTTTCTTTATACAATAGTTCATTGAAGCTAGGAAAAACACGATATTTTATAAATACCATTGTACATACAATATTATTTAAAATAGCGTAAAGGAAAAATTCTCACAATCGAAGAATACCAATAAAATTTCCTTATTTATAAATTGAATATTATTTGTTAATTATAGTAACTATTACATCAAATTAAAAAAACATTGTAAAGCAAAACTTTTTATAATCTCAGGAAAAAATCCTCGATTATGTAATAATTGTATTAGCTACATTTTTAATAAAAGTTAAAAGACCGACATTTATATTTTCAAGCGGGAAAAATGATACACTTTAAATTTTAATAAGAGAAATAAGATTATATATATTATATAATACTTTAATTTTTAATATCTGTTCTATAATTTATAGAATTTTTTTCTTTTTTTGCATAAATCATTTTTAATGTTAATCTTTTATCTTCGTTTAGTTATATATTTAAAATTTTAATATTTTTAATATCAAAATTTAAATGTGAGAGTTTATATAAGCATGTTTAGCTAAAGCGTTGTTACTTAAAATACGATAGTTACAACAGTGATGTTTATCAATTAAATCTTTCATACTTGGAAAAAGAAATTTATTTAAAGTATTTTCGACAGAGAAAACAATGCGAATATTGTTCTTCCTGTTAAAAATTCTAAAAAATACTTCATCAAAACCATTAATATATGACATTGCGATAATTTTTATCTTGATTCTCAGAATTTAAATTTCGTTTATCTATATCTTTAAGTTTAATAATAGTTTTATAACGTTCATCTATCTTCAATTTTAACCAATTTTCTGAATATCCATTTTTTATTAAGGTGTTTTTACAATGTTTACTATTATATATATACTATTTACAGAATACCATGTTTAACTTGCAATAAAATTTATATTGGAAAATCTTTTAGGCATTTAGGTACCAGAATTAATGAACATAAAAAATCTGTTGAAAATAATAAAGGTAAAACCGCTTTAGCTAAACATGCTTATATAAACTCTCACAATTTTAATTTTGACATTAAAAATATTAAAATTTTAAATATAGAACTAAACGAAAATAAAAGACTAACATTAGAAATGATTTATGTAAAAAAAGAAAAAAATTCTATAAATTATAGAACAGATACTAAAAATTTAAGTATTATATAGCATAATCTTATTTTTCTTGTTAAAATTTAAAATGTATCATTGCTCCCGCTTGAAAATATAAAATTTTAATATTCCAATTGCACTTTTAATTATTTTGTTGACCATATTTTTTTCCTGATTGTTACTATTCAATTTTGGGTTAAAAATTTATCTTTTTTAGTAAAAAATTCCACTTTTTTGTATAAATTAATCTTCTGAATTGAAAATTAATCATTTTGTTGACAAATCAATGATTCTGGTTAAAATATCATGATTTGATTTGAAAATTCATCACTTTATTTAAAAATGTTACTTTTTTTTAAATTAGTTTTGTTCTTGTTGAGAATTAGTTAATGTATTAACGGACCTGATGCAATTGTGTGCAATTAAAACTTTCGGTTCATTAGCTCGTGTTAAATAATTATAATAGTCTATTTTTCTTATTTTTTAAATTAAAAATTCATCTTTCTTATTTGAAAATGAACTTTTTGTTAAAATTCATCTTTTTTCGGGAATTAAACTGCTCTTTGAATAGGAAATTCGTCCTTTTGGACTGAAAAATTAAAATTCTTTATATTTTGAGATTGGAAAATCATCAAATTTTCAAGAATAATTTTATGTCTAAAAACACGAAAAAAATCCTATCA
>JAAAKG020147678.1:0-10410 GCA_010014905.2 Druon quercuslanigerum
AAAATGTTTTTCTTAGAAATCGACTCTGATCAAATGTAAATATTCTAGTGGGATAACCTTGATACCTTTGATTAATTAGTTACGACTATAAGATACCGTACATATTCCGGTGAAGAACTAGAATCTTCCTTGGTTACAGTCTTGATAAAAATTTCCAGTAATACATTGATTAGCTTTTCTTTTAATTTGAAAAGATGAGGATTGTTTCTATTCTCGTCTTGCCTTTGGCGGTTATTCTATCTTCTATTGGTGAATATAATAATATAATATATCTATAATTTTATGCAGATTTTTTAATGCATACGCAAATCTAATCTTTTTTGATTTAATCTACATTATATACCAATTGCTATTATTTTTATTTTCGTTTTAGTTTTACAAAATAAATAATCTACATTTATGTAACGGAAATTGAAAAGAGTACCATGAGATACGGAATGTGTACCATATGTGCGCGTGCACATATGGTACACTCCTGCGCGGTCATCCACAAACTAGGAAAGACAATTCGGAGGTTAATAAAGTCTAACTTTCAAGTTTCACTGAAAAAAAGTTCCAAATATATTACAACTCAGAATAAAGTTATATGTTAGATCTAAAATGAATCTTCTTTGGAAGAAACTGCTTAATTTATTGAGATTTTTTTCATTATAATTAATAATATTCAAAAATTTAGCGAATAAGTTCCTTCTTATTAAAAAGTTCTAATCTTTTTATTTGATCTGTTCCTAATTACTTCATAAAAATCCAATGTATATTTCATTAGCACATTTCCAGTCTACGAAAATAATCTTAAACTGAAAAAGGAGTAATTATAATCAAGGAAAATAATTTTTAACTCAAATGATAAACTTTTAACGAAACAGTGAAATTTTGTAAATTCTTAATAGAATGATTCAACACGAATTACAAACTGTAAATGATTTTGCTGAATATGCAAAAGAAATTAACTAAATCTTTAAGTTTTGAAATAAATCGGATTTTTTAAAACTAAATACACGCGTCTCCAAAAATTTAAATTTTGAACAAAATAGTTCAATTTTCAACAAATAAAATGAATGCTTAACTAAACTAATAAATTCTAAACTGGATTTCAACCAATGAGTTAAATTAAAAAAAGAAGGATACATTTTAAAGCAAAAAAGGCATAGTCAAATTTTTATTTAACAATTAATTTTAAACAAGAAGGGATTAAATGGAATTTTCCAGGTAAAAAGATTAATTTTGTATAAAACAAGACGAATTTCTAACCAAAACAGAAGAAATTCTAAGCCAAAAGTTGATTTTCTAACTCAAAACGTAAGTGTTTAAACAGAAGGATTCATTTTTTACAATAAACATTCATTCTTTCAAAAACATACTAAAAAAGTTCTTATATATTTTTAAAACAAACCCCCCCCCCCAACCATTACCAATAGTAGGTTTTGTGAGAACACCCACCCCTAAAGTGGTTTTCTAGTTTATGAAAGATCCCTAATGCAAGCAACTTTGAGACGTATGCTATAAAAGCAGGGTTCCAAGATAATAGTTTTTGCGCCAAAGCGTGATACATGAAAAAACTACAAGCTTTATGCTCAATCTCTTCAAATCTTCGGAAATGTTTGGAAATTTCTTAAAATAATTTCGCAATAATTTCTAATGCGGTCCTGCACATTTGTAGCTTATATTTAGATAGATAAACGATTTTAAATGGTTTAGTGATAGTGTAATAGTAAATAATTGTGTTTACAAAAGATTACGTCGCCTGATCCCTTATATTTTATAGAACTTTGTAATAAATTCCGTTAAATAGTTCAACGCAGTGTAAAACTGAAACGATTTTAACTTTTATTAAACTAAACAGCGTATCCTTTACTATTGAACCTGTTATATAAAAAGAAACCACCTTTTTTTCGTGTAAAATCAAGGAACCAGTCCAGGAATTAATCCCCCGAAATTTCGCTCCATTTATGTTTAAGGCTCTGTTTTAATTATAATTCTCTGTTTCTTCTTGCAGGGTTAGTTTGCCTTTCGAATGTTTACCCAATGGGGAACCCATTACTGGTGTTCCTCGTGGCAAAACGTCTGATTATTCTGAAAAATCTTCTTCTGCCAGCAATTCTCTTGCCGTACCTCAGCATGCGGGTTCTGTGGTCAAGCCTCCGTCTCCTATCGAATCTTCTCTTCGTGCCAGATCCAGATCTCCTGCTGTCAGTGGTTCTTCTATACACCTACAAGGATTCACGAGTAAAGAACTTAGATCCGTTCGGCTTATTCCCCACGCGAATCCGAATCGGCTGTTCGAAATTCGGAGATACACTTTTCCTCGTGATGCACCAATTCAAGTAATGGAAAGAAATCACGTCCTTGGGCCCATGCCAACCGGAAGGCAAACTGTATTAGCAACGCCCAATGGTGAAGTGTTCGCAATAGTGGTGGAGAATAACAGAGAGCTTCGTGGAATATATACACTAAAACGCAGCGTGCAAAAACGGGTAAAAATAAACATGGGCAGCGGCCAGGTTGAAGAGATGTCCATAGAAGAAATTGAGGAAGCTCCTTCAGGCAATAATCGACCTATCTTCAAAAATTTTCAAACAATAAAGGTAGACGACTTGCGTCCACAACATTATTTAAATATATTATATTACATATATAATACATACATTACACAGAATTCTATTTTAAACATTGTAACAAGGCAGAATTTTAGCCCCCAAAAAGTAATATTTTGCTTCGTTTATTTTACGGTTTTATTTGAATCGCCCCTCCTGCGTGGCACGATACTCCAAGGGCAAATTTTGTATAGATTTAAGAATTTAAAATTAATTAGCGCTCCGTTTATTTCGTCTTTGTGATCTCGCCTTGACCGTCAAGCCACGAGGGACATCGAGGGATTTCGGAACTCTGGGTGCACACAGAGGACTGAGATCTGTTGGTACCGTCGTGTATAAGAATTGAGATTCTCGCATTGGATCTAGTTCCTGCCTTTTCCGTTGCTGTCTCCAATAGTCCCGGAACCTGGCTGGAACCCTTGGATGCCTTTAGAGCCAGGGATTAGGCCGGATTATCATCCCTAGGCTCTGGGAATGATCTTAGTAGCCTGGAGCTATACCTTGGGCTGCACCAGTAATCCTTATGTGGGAGGAAGTCCTTACATCCCCTAACCAGGCCCTCAACGCTACAGCACTGGCCGAGAAGCCAGCCTCTTCAAGATTTGCGCGATGGGATGCGAATCAGGTCTGGTGGTCCCAGATTTGCTGCCGTACGTTTTGTCAAATGCGGACAACTCTCGTGCCAGACAGAACGAGAGCTTCCTCATTTATCGGAAATGCTTCGGATTATTTCTCAGATTTTTATTCATTTGCAACCTTTACTCGTGCCACCGCTGAACCTCTTTTCATTTTGGCGGTACGGCTGAGACCAAGTCGAGTGGCACGAAACCAATCTCACCGCAGCGCAACGGAAGCAGTCAATCAGCGCCGAGCGGTGAGGACTCACCCAGAAGGCAGGGAGACGACTCGCTCGAAAACGAACCAACCACGTTCTCAGTCGTTCAGCAGCCACGCAGAGGATCCAGCGAGCATCGAACGACCTCTTGTTTTCTTTTAATTTTTCATGTTATACAGTCTGAGTAGAGTAGAATCAGTGCTTTGGTCAAGGTTAGCTTGAGTTATGGTCTACTTTATGGACGCGAGGACCCTATCGAGGCCTCATGGTCGCCCCCATGGTAATTTAGTTTTCTCGGTTAAGCAGTAGTTCGAAAATGTGCTTCCGCTTTGTAATGCTATCGTTTCTTTGCTTTCGCACTACAGCCATGTTACCGCCATTAGGCTGCCTAGCCGGCGTCCGTGACGCCACGTTTGTGAATATTGTTTAATTAGGTTCTTTAGCCCACGGAGTATCGGCTGAACGGCTCATCCTTGTGTTTTAGATCATTTTGTTTCGTTAATTTTACGCGGTAAACTGTGACCTGCAATCGCGTTTTTCGACGGTTACCTTATGTAAAAATAGTAGGTTAGTTCAACGTGAGATTTTTCGTTATTTGTTGGCTCTGCGGTACGGAACTATTTTACGGAGAAGTCAGGCGTGGCCATGAACAATCGTTTTTGTACAATGCAACCGGCCCCAATTCTTCCCCTTCGCAACCTGTAAACCTTTTTTTGGTTTCCCCCATGGCTTCGCCTGTCTGATTCACGCTAAGAAAACCTGTTTTTTTGTTCATTCTGGTTTCCACTTAAAATAAATTACAATTTGTCATTTTATACCTGATTGCATTTTTAATTTTAGGGCTAGATGATTGCGTGGACTCCCTGATTTCTTTTCTTTAGTTTAAGCTTCCGGCTTATACATCCCCTCTACCCGCGCTGTTTTACAGGGTTAAAGCTAGCCCGGACAAAACCAAATTATATAAGTAACTTTCCATAAATTACTGCAAAATTCTGTTTTCTTAAATTAAAATTTCCCGACATTTTCTATGTGAGAGCTCACAGATGTATAATTGTCATTATTCACCTCTGATGTCACTTTTCACTTTCTAGGGAGTAAAAAGTTGAGCTTAGCCCCTCTTCATTGGCGTCGAAAAGGGCTGAAATCGTGCATGTGTCATAAAAATAATTTAAAAAAAAAAAAATTTGCATTAAACATACAGTACCAAAATATAATCAAATAATTAGACTTTTAATCGAAAGTTAGTAGACTTTTAATCGAAAAAGTATAAATCTTCAGAAAAAAATTAATTTTTAAACTGTTATTTTTTCTTGTCTTGACCAATCTCCTTCTCCTACACTCTGCACCTTTGCACCTTTTTATTCATATTGCTATTTCTTTTTTCTTTCTCTGATGTCACTTTTAAGAAAAAGTGATCCAAATCAATATAACCACATAACACTTGTTTCTTGACATTCTCTCTTATCTCATCATGCACTATCAAATAATCAATTAACGTTCCCCTTTCTCCTTCTCATCGTGTATATTCTCCTTTCTCATCTCCCTCTATCTTTCCGTTTAAGGATAATCATCCCATCTGCTGCAAGCTCTTTAACAACTTCTTTCTCTACCCATTCAGTACCATATCTTTTGATCTTCTTTCTCACTTGTCTCCCAATTCCCTTCCTCCTTCACCTCCTATTGCCGCAATGAAATCTCCATCTATTATAAGTATAGTCTGTTCTTTATTTTCTTCCATAATTTTTTTCAACTACCCTGCTTCCCCCTGCATCTTTTCGTTTATATAAACCCTCACTATCTTTCACTTCCCTCCTTCCGTCTTTAACTCTTCTAATATTATTCCTTCTTTTTGTTCTTTCCTCTCTTTCATATCTTTACTTGTTATACATTCATTTTTCACTTCCATCACTTTTCTTCCCATCGCTCTGCCCTTTTTATTCTTTCTTTTTGCATTTTGAACTTGCCATTTATAACATCTTGGTAATGTTTCCCTTACTCTTTCTTATCCATTTTTATCTAGCCACCTCTCCATCATTATTACTACATCCCATTGCGTCAAATTTCTCAAAAAATCCCTATCCCTTCCCTCCAAGCCTGCTATATTCAAGTAACATATCCTCCATTCTTACCTACATTCATTTCTCGTTACTTTTTTCTTCTTACAATTTCTTATTTTCCTATACCCTGTTTCTTGCTCTGCCCTTTCTTCAAACCAGTCCAGCATGCTCCGGCCATATTTCTTTCTACTCATGTCAAATCATCCTCTATTCTCTCCGAGCTTCCACATAACATTGTCGTCTTTGTCATCACTTCCCTCTTATTTAGGTTCGTGCTTAAAATATCCAAAAAAGTTTAGATCTTTGCTGGAAAAGCAGAATTTTGTAGAGAAGGGCTGGAATATAATGTAGTTAAAGGAAACGAAGATTAAACTAAAGATCAGATAAAAAAAGAAAGACTAAAAGAAAATCGCGAAGTGATGGCGAGGGCGAGAGTGGGAATACAGAAAAGGAAAGACTGAGAATAATAGATCAAAGTATAGATAAGAAAGAGTAGAAAAGAAAGAAAAAGAAACATAGTGATAAAGAGTTGTAAGATTAGAGGGGAAGGAGTTGCAGGAAGGAGTGGAAGAAGTACTAGAAATGATTAATGCTAAGGTAGAGATATAGCAAGTGTGGAGTGTAGGGAGGAAAGAATTACTTAACTTTAGGTAGCTCGTTTAGTTTATTTATGGGCAGAGAGCCCCGCTAGGGCTCCTCTGGAGCTTAAACTGTGAAGCTTATTGTGCCACACTATTTATTATTCGCTATTAGTAGTCTAATCCAAACCTCTTGATAATGCCTAGTGTGTTACCCACTGTTCACGTTAGAATCTGTTCAGGGAGTCTCAAGGATTCGCTGCATTTGCATAACTAATCCCGAAGACTGGCATAAGACACGCAGAGATGTTTCATCCTCTCTGACGAACTCGCTGCCCTCTGTCGTTGGGTTGTACCCCATTTCGTGGATGTGATAGTTCAGGTGATTGTATTCTGTAAGCATTTAAATCTCTGTACTCATGTCTTTCTTAGATAATCCCAGGATTTCCCTGGTTCGCACAGTTTAGGAGGGCTTTCACCTGTTAGAAACCCTGGGGTTGTTGCCAGTATTTCCGGTGCTTCGTTCAGATCAAACTTTTGATGGCCATTTCGATGCAGCAAGACGCTGGTCTTAGCACCATTTCATTTGCGTTTCACAAAATAAATAGTCAAATTTATGGAAATAGACTTCAAAAAGTGCACCATCTGATACGCAATGTGTACCATATGTGCGCGTACACATATGGTACACTCCTACGCTGTCATCTACAAATTGTAGAGGACGGTACGGGGGTGAAGGGTGTTAATAAAGTCTTAACGTTTCTTTTGAGGAGGTGACGTAAATCTTACTTGAGAACAAGTTTTACTAACAAAAAAAAAATAATAAAGATCCAAATATATAATGATTATAATATGGTGGGGACGATTCGAAAGGTCATGAAGGACCTGCTTTGTAATAGCTGCGTACATGTGGTCTATTTGCTGATACTATATACGAATTATGAACGTTTTTTGGGGATGATCACCCCTATCAGCGTATCCTGGTTCCGTTCCAAATATAAGAGTGGATGAAAAACTTGATTTTATTGATTCAATTGATTTATTTACATCAACCAAATTTATAACCAAATAGTCGAATTTTCGAACAAAAAAGATTAAACTTCAACCAACGACATTAAATTTCTAAATAAATAATTGGATTTTCTACAACAAAAATTCATTTTTAATCAAAGAGTCGCATTTCAAACAAATAATTAACCTCTGAAAATAAAAAAAAATCGGTCCCCTTCGCGGGCACATTATCATCGCATGCAAGTTTGAGCGCGTCTAGGGCGCGCGACTGTTGATTCTCGCGCTTCGCGCTCGGTTTTTGTATATTTCTCCTATTTGTTTACAGACTTTTTAAAGCTAAAGGTCAAAGCATCAACGAAAGTAATTTGGTCATTGTGAATTCTTTTTTGTTAAAGCTCCTACGGTTTTAAGGAACACATTCTCATCACGTATCTCGTGCTAAAGAATTGATTCATTGAATGAAAAGTGACCAATGTGATATTTTTTTTTGAAAAAGTATTATATTTACAGTTACTTCTTACAGAAATTCTCTGATTTTTGCATTTTTCAAAGTGGCTGACTCAACTAGAATAACTTTAGGGAAGGAATTCTAAATTTGTAAAATCGACCAAGAGATAAGCGGGAAATAGACTTTATACCTTTTTAATTTAAACAGTAGATTGTTCTTAAATTAAAATAATTTTATATAAATTATAATATAGCTTGTAAAGAATTTAGTATTACATTTTTTACCTTGAAACTTACTCTGTTGAAATGTCAATATCTGAGCAGAACAAACTGAATGCCTACAATATCTGTAATAATGACTAAAAGAAAAGAATACTCTATAATCTGATAAAGATCTAGAATATAAATTTTTTGAAATGCGTAACCAAGTATTCATTAATGTATTGATTAGATTTTTCTCGAACTAGAAAAGATGAAGATCCTTTTTACTTTAGTCATGACTTTGGCGGTTATGTTCCAACTTATTGGTAAATATAATCAGATAATAATCTATAACTTTAAGCACTTTCTTTAAGTTATAGACAAATCAAATTTTTTCTATGGAAAAATCGATAATTGATGTAATAAAAAAGAATGTAATTCAAAAAGTGGCCTTTTTGATACGGACCTTGTACCATATGTGCGGAATCACATATGGTACCAGTTTTGAATTACAGCTGTTTGGCATGCTACAAGCAATTTCAGACCAAATTTACAATAATTTATCATCAATAATTCTAATTATATTTTTAAATTTCTTTCTTGATATAATTAAAACATCAAAAATTCGAAAAATATTATTGTTTTTCAATTAGCCGCTCAAAAAGTCAAACTTGCTAGTATTGTGCCTTACTATATGAAACAATTTTTAACTAATAATTGAATTCCCAAATAAAAAATATGAATTTTTAACCAATAAGGCTCATTTTCGACCAAAAATATTATTCTTAAACCAAATAATGAATCGAATCTTGAACATAATAGTTCAAATTTCAACGAAAAGGATAAATGTTAAACTAAAATTAAGAATCTATAACAAAAAATTAAATTATTGAGAAAGTAATTCCATTTTCACTAATAAGTTAAACTTTAAAAAAGATAAAATTTTCAACAAAAAATGGTGCAGTTTAATTTTTAGTTAAAAAATAAATTTTTAAACAAAGCAGACCAAACAATCGAATTTTCAACCAAAAAGTTGAGTTTTCTTAAAAATAATTGAATTTATAATGCAATAATTAAATTGACAACCAAAACATAAAAGCTGTATACCAACATTATTAATTCTCAACAAAGCATACAATACCAGACTTGACAAACAAAACAAAAAGCTAATTTTAACTACAATAGTTTGATTTTTCTATTAGGTTCTATTAATTCAGTTTTCTTTTTAGCGATAATCTTCTAACAGAATAGTTTTCTCTGAAGAGCCGATACTTTTGTTTTTTGCAAAATTAAGTTAGTATTTTTGGGTATACGTACTGAGGACTCTATTTCTCGTGTTCCACATGGCGGACCTTCTTATTCTCCTGAAAGGTCTTCTCCTGCTATACCTCATTCTGTGCGTTCGCCGGTCAGATATCCTCTTCCTGACGAATCTTCTATTCGTGCCAGGTGCAGATTTCCTCCTGCCAGTCGTTCTTCCTTACATTTACAAGGACTTTCAAGAAAAGAACTTGAATCTCTTCGGCTTACTCCTCACACATTTCCTCGCGATGCACCACTTCCAGTGAAAGAAAAAAGCCACGTCCTTGGGCCTATGACCAATATTGGCACAAGAATACTATCATAGAGGAAATCTAAGAATCTCTCTCTAGCAGAGACAACACAATCTTAAGGTATTTAAAAATAATAATGGTAGATGAGTAGCGTTCATAATATTAATTTCTTTTCGTAATTAAAAAAAAATCCATAATGTGCCCGTTAAATGTTTATGTGACTTCCATTCCTTAAAATATTTTTTCTTACATATAAAAGAAAAAAATATTAAACGGGTGAGCAAGTGAGCGATCGAAAGCGAGGGTGCAAGTTCAAGCGAGAGACAGAGAATAAGAACGCAAGCGCATCTTATTTTACTAACAATCTTTACGCTTTTATTTCAAGCGACCCGCCCCCCCCAACTTCTTTAAACATTCTTCCCCTAACCTATCCTCCCCTAAAATCTTAACCACATTATATTTCCTGCTTCCTTTATCTTCTATACCTCTCCTACATCCTTCCCAAACGTGCTCCCATGTTTCCTTCTCCCATTCACATATTCTAAACTTTCTGTAATATGCCTTTTCCCAATACAACCCTCTCTCTTACCTCGTTTACAATAAAAATCTTGCTATTTAGGACCACCTTCTCTTTTCCCATCCCTTTTCTAGATATTTTGGTAAAACATACTTTTTTATCATCGTATAACATTTATTGTATTTTGATTCCTCAGTCAATCTCCATCTTTCTATTGATTGTCTTTCTCTGTTCTTTTATCAATTCCTTATATCTGTTTCATTACCCCTGCTGATTTTTTATCCTTTCTCTTATATGAGCTCTATGATTTCAATTCGTTTGCAAAATATATCCCAAATATTTAAACTCTTTTACTTATTCGAACTTTATTCCCTTCCGTCTCCCTATCCATTCTTTCTGTCTCCCCTGTTCTTTTCTAAGCCTCTATATCTTTGTTTTTCCTAAATTCATATTCAGCTTTTTCTCATCTATGTATTTCTCTAATTCTCTAATTAAGCCTACCATACCTTCTTCAATGTCTGATGCGGTGGCTCTATCTTTTTTTTCTCAACATCTTTTATCAAAATCTGCGACAAAACAGTGACATACACATTATACAGTGTTGGCATCATCGTCAT
>JAAAKG020147679.1:0-10410 GCA_010014905.2 Druon quercuslanigerum
AAGTACAAAAACCTATAGGAACCGAGCGTAAAGCGTAAGGCAAATGTGTCCGAGCGCGTAGCGCGAGGTGAATACACCTATCGATCGCCTAATTTCCTCTAGAAAAGAACATATTTCGTCCCTAAGAGATTCTGCAACTTCAAGTGTGGAACCTGCCTGATTGAAATGGATATTATCCAGGACAGTATGTCATAATTTTTTCAAAGATGCGCATTATTCCACCGTTTTAAAATCGGCAAATGTTTGAACTTAATTTTTTTTTAGTCAGAGAATGTACAGTTATACAAATATATCAAAATTAAGTGGTATTCAACTGTTTTTTGTTGTAGCTTTTTTTTGCTAACTTGTCATATGCTCTGCAATCTTTATTTGTTTTATATTGGGTGTTTACATTATGCAATGTATTTTTTTTTGTTTAAATGTTTATAAGGTAAATCTAATTTTCCCCCACTGTGGCATTGTCAGAGTCAGAGGTATCTTTTCAGGTCACGAAATGTTACTAATTTTTTGTCTGGCAAATAAAAGCTTAAAATGGTTGAATGCAGTTTAGCTATAATCTTTTAACGCTAAAGACATATGTTAAAGGAAACTTATTTTGATTAAATCCATTTTCAGAAAAGATAACACATTAAAAATCTAAAAGTAAGGAAATGCGAAATGAATAAATTTTGTTTGAACAAGTTCGCTGTCCACTTCAGACTAAAATTGTATTGAAAAACACCAGCATATAGAAACAGTAAAAAAACAAGAAATTGTAAACAATTTATATTTTCAAAAATTTGTATATTTTGGAAATATTTTCAAAAAACTTTTTGGCTCATGTGAAACAGAATCTTGGTTGTTTTGAACTTTCTTTTGTTTTCATATAGAGTTATTTTGATTAACTAAATATTTTATTTTTACTTTCTGGGTGTTACTTTGTTAAAGAATAGAATTCTTCGAATAATCTTTGTTTTGTAACAAAAATCAAAAAGAACGGTTAATTAATTTTCAGGTCATCCAACACATTAGGATCCGAAATGTAAAAATAAAATATCTACCTGATGAAAGCAACTCTGCCCGAAAAGAATTATTGGACCATAAACAAAAAGTAATTTAACATACCTTTAATCAAAGCGTCTTGGGGATCTTTATTTTCTTTAGGGAAAACTAAGATTGTTAAAAAAAAAGACAAATAATTTTCTTTAATTGCATTCTTAATTTTTAATATTTGTTACAATGAATAATATTTGATACATGTGGTTTCAAATATATAACGAATGTAGGATCTTATTTTCACAAATTTTAAATATCTACTTAAATCGTGAAAAAATGATATATGGTACACGGTAAAACCTTTTGATTTAAAAAAATGTATGAATTATAAAAAAAAACCTCCCTTAATCTCTTCCGTTATCAATACAAAATTTTAGAAAATATTTCATTATTGACGAGCATCTTGACGATTTATATTTACCTCTGAGTTTTCTTTATTTTACATTAATTAGTTGAATAATTTTCATTTTATATTTCTTAAAAATCATAAAATTATTGAAAATATTTAAAAAACAGTACTAAATTTAAAAAATACATTTTTGTAAGATGGAAGCTAAACTTCGTTTTGATCCATTCTTCAAACGAGAACAAGAGAAAGAGAACCATTAAAAAATCCACACATAATGCCGTATGATTAATTGGCTATAATAAGGGCTTTTAGATTTCTAAATAAATTTTCTATCTAAAAATAACAAAAAGACTTTGAATTATTACAACTGATTGGAAAATACGAAAAAAATTGTTAGGTGAACCATTCATAAATAATTAACTATTAAGTAAAAATTACAATCATATTTTAATTTAATTAAAAATCAAACAAAAATCATAACTTTTAATAATTAAAAGACTAGCAGTTGGCATTTATAAAATATCAATAGTTGTATATTTCCACGAAAATATAAAATTTAGTTAAATAAAAATTGAATCGATTATAAAAATTTAGTGAAACTTGTTACTTTCCAATTTTATGAATTCTTTTTTAAATTCGTTTTCTTTGATTAATGTATAAAATTAATTTTAATTGATTTTTTAAATTTAAGCATCTAAGATTATTTTATAAATTGGAATATATTTATTTAGATCTGAAATTTTATTTAAACAATTATTACCATTTTGTCAATGAAAAACATTTACGTTATTGGTCTTTTAAATTCGTTAGGTTCATGGTGTAAAACTGGGACATTTTGCCAATCAATCAAATGTCCAGTTTCGAGCTTGTGTTTAGCTATGACTATATGGTTTTTCGGATTTTATCTAAAATTATCATAAAGTTCCTTTTTTCTCGTAGAAAGTAATTTAACAGTGTGGCCAACATAACACTTTTCACGATTCAAACATTGAATTTTTCATACAACATCAGTAAGTTCAACATTTACTAAAGGACCTTTGCCTAGTTTTATAAATTTATCCAGTTTTGACTCAATTTGAAAAATTGTTGTGATATTAAAATCGCTAAGAATCTGACTATATTTGCGTTTGTTTTTTGAAAAGAAAATAAGATAATAAGTAAATTCAATATTTCACTATTGAAATGAGTCATGTGATAATTTAAAAGCTGTGTCCATAAGATTTTGAACTATGAAAATTGTATGTTGTATTGGATGTTTAGTGAAAAAATTTAAATATCTAGCACAATAATTATCTTTTCGATATCAATTTGTAATGATATTATCTGAATCGGTTTCTATAATATTAGCATTAAAAAAAGAAATGAATTATCACTTTTAATCTGAAGTGTGAAATTAAGTCTAGGATGATAAAAAATAAATTGTTTTATAACATCAAGAAGTTTATCTTACGGTAAAATAAAATAAACGTGTCGCTAGAATATCTATAATACGTGTGTAAAGGAAAAACTAATTTTATTATGAAATTTCATTCTAAATATTTCATAACTAAATCGACTTATATTAAAAACGCAGAAGTAACCATAGGTATTCCATGTATTTGCTTATAAAAACTATTATTAAAGTTAACAACCGTTTTTCAGAAGGAATTGTTCTTTTTAATAACTATACTTTTCAAATAAAAATAATTTTTTACTTAAGTTTCTGTAAATATCAGAGCTTTTTTAATAATGTTATTCAATATATTAGCCTTTCTATATGTCAAAAATTTATTAATGAGACAATACGTCAAAGTGGACAATCAGGTTCATCAAATTTAGGTAAACTAAAAATTCGATGTATGCTAGTATCATTAACTAAGATATTTTTACGTGAAATATTATTATCTAAATCACCGTTAGTTTGCCATAAATTTAACAATTTTAAAGTTTTAGTTTTTAATTCTTTCTATGGATTTCAATTTATTTTTTCATATGTTTTATTATCATTTAATAATTCTTGCATTTTTTTAACTATATGATTCCTTATTAAGAACAACTGTAATATCACTTTTGTCAGCATGAGTAATAATTAATTGCTTACTATATTTACTAAATGTTTGGGTTTTTTGATATTCTGTGTCAAAATCTGTGAACGCGATTAATTTTATTATTTTGTAAAAATTGATGGGCTGTGTTAATCATTCTACTTCCTAACAAATCACGATTATCTGTATTATTAATTAATCTTACATTTGATCCTATGTCTTTGACAATATCTAAAATTATTTTTCGTTTTTTGTTTACTATTATTTTCATTTGTTAGTCAAAAAGGATGAATTAAATTTCGTTTCTAGCCTTAAAATATCTTTGATTTCAATAGGAATAATTATATTACTAAAATTTATAATCCACGCATAATTAAAATCAGAATTAATTGTATCTTTATTTTTATTTATATAAAAAGTTATGTTTAATCTAATTCTATTATATTTATAGTATAGAAGTTTCTTCTCATCACCGAGTGGGTATTAATATTTTAAACGAATTTTTAACTAATTTTTATTTCATTTTCAATTTCAATAAAATGTATCTCAACGAAATAAAAAAAAAATACAAATTCTTTAACAGATGTCAAAAAGTTTGAATTTATTTCTTATGGAGCATTAAATAAGCCAAATCCCGATTTGACAGATAAAAAGAAAATAATAAATTTCACAAAGTGGAAAACCACCTTAGTGGAGAATCACTCATATCGAAATAAATTAAGAAAAATCTAAGGAATGGTTCCTTTGTCTCCAACAAACCAAGGTCTTTACAAGGACAAAGCGATGAATACACTAAAAAACTGTGATTATAAACTCTGCCTGGAAAAGAGATTTGATCAGTTGTAGAAGGTGGAGACTAACCAATTATTATACGCAAGCGAGTATTGCACAGGCGTATTATTAGTAAGTTCTCCCCAGATTTGCTACCACATATGTCTCTTTCAGTGCCTTTCTGTATGCATATATGCATGTATGTATGTATGTTTTCTTTTGTATGTTTACATATATGCATGTATATAAGAATGTATTTTTGTACGTACGGATGCACGTATGTATGCATGCATGTGTAAAACATATCTTTCTATGCATGTACCTTTTCTGCATATCGCTGTTGTACACACTCATAAGAGTGTATGTACAATACACCAAATTAGAGATGACTCCCTCGATAGAAGAGAGACACGGTCCTTAACTGCGAAAATGCTCTACTTCTGTCTCACTCCCACAAAGTGGTATTATTCCTCTCCAGCTCTCTCGTTTATTATGCACACCCAGATACGTGTTTCAGATTGTTGCACGTGGTTATAAGCTGGCGGTAGTTACACGACACACGTGTGTAACGAGACACCTGATTGGTCCAGGAGGATGTGCAACAAGAGTGTAACTACATATGGCCTGCACTGATCACGCATAGTCGTATCAGTCTGAGGATCAGGAAAACATGCACCTCTCGATCTTCAACTTACGGCCATTCATCAGGATACGCCTTCTTTAGAAAATCCGGAAAATTAGACATTTGAACCTGAATTTTCTTGAAGGTTTTATCATACTGATAGTTGTTTGTAGCCTCTCAGCGATATAGATAACTAAATCGATGATAATACTACTTTCAGGCCATTTTTGTGACAAGGATCAAGTCGAACGAAAAAAACCTAATCGGTTTTTATATCGATTACAGTTTGCAGAGTTGTACATCACCATCATGATTACCATATATGTTTATCAACAGCGAGCGCTCTTTTTTGTAAAGGGCTCATCATACCCTAAAAGTTACCCAATTTTATTAAAAAATAGCTCAAAGTGATCATACTAATGTTTTTTATTATTAAATATTGAAAAATAAGAACTAGCCATCAATCCGATCTCGAGTGCTTGCACTTTATTTGTACAATATTTATATGGTGCTCATTACATGAGCACTTTGCTTCTCGTTAGCGAATATATTTGCTCCCTTATAGAGGAAGCATTTGTGTTTTTTTAATTAATAAACAAACTCAAGTTTTAATTTTGATCAATTTAAGAATAGACATTAGGAAACAATAGAAAGCCTCAAAATAATAACAAAGATATTGAAATACAATGAAAAAACAGACAAATTACATTTTGTGTTTAAGATGGTAACTTTTCGAGCTGGAAAAAGGAAGGGGGAAATTGTGTTGCACCCTTTATTTTTCTTTATGCTGAGTTAATTTAAGTTATGATTAAGTTTCCAATTAAAAAATCTAATAACAAATTAAAAAAAAAAATTTATAATCAAAACATCTTCGTCGATGTATATCCAAAAAAGATGCTTTAGTTATTAGAAATGAGAATAACCTTTTCACTCTTCAATAAATGTATAAATATTAGCATCGATTGAAGAATCTTTTCCGTTTTGACATCAATTTTGAATTATGTAAAGTGATTTGATGGAACAAATCAATCCTTTCTTCGACCGTCGATATTTATTAATTTCAAAATCATAGATTTCCGTAAGATATGACCGTAAGACATAAATAATTGAAATCTATGATTTTGAAATTAATTTTGAATTATGTTATAAAAAAAAATGACTTTAAAAACCCGTTTTTCAAATTCAAATAAAATTTCCTATATTACAGTATTTATTCTTTATTATCAGCCATTATTTCTGAAAATGGGAAAATTTCTTTCTGTAGTCCACAATGCTGAACTTTTTGGTCATCAAAGATGGTTGAATAACAAAAATATGATGGAAACTTTTCTATAAATCTAAGAAAATTTCATTCTTTTGACCAGTATTCTGCAATATTTTCTCCGAGTTAGATTTTCATCATAGATAACTAAAATTAAAGTTCTTAAAGGCAGATGTGTAATAGAGAATTAAATTTGGTATTTTAATTTTTTCTTTTTGGTAAAATTTCTTTCAAATTGGGATGCTTCATTTTTTCAGGTTCCTCCTGATATCAAGTACATAAAAATAGCTCTTACAAATTTACTATTTGACTTTAGTATCTTTTGTTTTATAATTTTAACGAACAATTATTTCTTTCAAAAGAAACGATTTTATATAAAAGCATGAGATTTTCCAATAAAAGATTGTTTTTAAAAGTAAAGGGTTAAGGAGATGAAAATATGGTTCAGTTTAAAGCGGAGAAATAATGTGTTCCAATCGACATCCAACAGATAACGGTTTTTTAGTTCAACACTTATTGAAGGTTCTTGAAGTTAGATGTATATAAAAAATAAAATTGTTGATGTTAAAGCATTGTTTTTTTTTTGTTAACAATTCTTGAAGAATGAGAAAAATAAGGAAATTTCATTTTTAGACCACTAATTTTAAAACTATTCTTTAAGTACGATTATATTCGTGACTGTTTCAAATTAAAATTCTTGGCATGAGGATGTGAATTTAGTAATTATAATGACTAATTTATAGTGTTTTTGTTAGTCCTTTGAAAAAAAAAATATTTTATCGCAATCATTCTCAAAGCTTTTCTTTTAGCTTCATTTTGTTTAGGGATGGCTTAAATTGAAGCTTTTTTCATTCATAAATTTATGATTAAACCAACATTCTTGATTAATCTCTCTCGCTGTTTAATAGCTTATTTTTATATAACGTTTTTTTTAATTTAAGAAACATCTACTGTTGCTAAGTCCAAGGTTATATCATTTTCAAAATTTGAAGATTCAATTGCCAAAACTGAAAGTTTTCAATTCGTGGTTCAGTTCAAGGTCATAGGAAAGAGACTTAAGAGAAACATTTAATGAAAGAATGTTTCTTGCAAAGAAATGATGATTCGAAATTTTCACTCAAATATAATATCTACACTCAAAGAAAAAAATTATTTTTAGGTATACTTAAATTTTAACATAATTCCAAGCAGTTTACTTTATAGTAAAATAAAGAAAAATATCAGAATGATATAAAATATTGGAGAGGATGAATATATCAATACGAAACACTAAACTATGTTAATTTTTTTTCATTAACATATAAGCCACGCGAAAGGATCATAACGTTAAAAACACTTACTTTTTATTATTTTTTATTTAAACTTTCATCATTAAAAGATTAAAATTCAAGTTTCAGTTGTTTATTAGTATTATTTAGGTAAAAAAAATTAAGATGCCATCTTCAATCAAAGTCCTTCTTATATTCTACTTAAGTAGAATTACTAAAGTGTCCATTGAACGTGAACACCAGTAGCCAGTCTTTAAAATTACAAGCTCATTCTATGCATAACAACGGTACCACTAGTTTCATCCGTGCGACTTGAATGAGAGAACTCTACTCGTTTGACAAGATTTATGATTACGTAAAGTCTCGAATCGTTTTTCAACTTTTTTTTCTCCCTTCCGCAAACTGGCATCATTGACGTCCATTCACTAAAACGGCCAAACTTCGTAAATGTAGTACTCGCATGTTTGCTAATGACAAAATATTCCAGTTTTTGAACATAAACAAGAATGTGCGGGAAATTATAATGAGGTAATAACATAAACTGAGAGTAATATGTTCTTTAAGTAGACATTTATGGCACAAGAATTTAACTGCACTACTTAAGTAGCAATTTTTATTTTACTAGTGTTTATAAAATTGTTTTATACGCATCTTTTCAGTTTTAGAAAGACATGCAAAATTCTAATACAAATCAATACAACTT
Source organism: Druon quercuslanigerum (assembly GCA_010014905.2). Taxonomy (NCBI): domain Eukaryota; kingdom Metazoa; phylum Arthropoda; class Insecta; order Hymenoptera; family Cynipidae; genus Druon; species Druon quercuslanigerum. The sequence continues at coordinate 8,034 of JAAAKG020147679.1, forward strand.
TTATTACATGACAATTTTTGATTACTTGGTCTATAAAAAAAAGAAGAAATACAAAAAAAACACTTTTTCTCCTAAAAAATACAATAAATTTTCTCCTTGGAGAAAAATAAAAAAGAGGAAAGAAAAATGGGAATAAAACCAACACTTCCTTATCTTTTTTATTTATTTTATATTTTTTATTTTTATTAATTTCGAATCACAACAAAAAAACACTATAAAAAAACACCGATATTGCGGCACTCATATAATACAAAAAAAAGTAAGAAAAAAAGTAAAAAAAAATACAAAAAAAAAAGGCAAAAAAAAAGTGTAAAAATATATAATACCCAAGCAGACAGGAACAGCACCAACACAATGATGCTCTCTTACTGTTTCAAACAAAAACCTTTCATTAAAATATCGGAAACATGCAGTGAGAATTAAAATTTTTCTTACCTCTTTTTTAATTTAGTCCAAGGAAGAAAAGGATTTTCTTACTTTCCTTTGGTCAAAAATGTATTTTTCTTTATTTTTTTCAAATTTTTAGTTGGTTGTCCGAATTTGGTCGTTGGGTTCTTGGTTTTATTTACACACAGTAATAAGAAAATTCCTTAAATATGTTTGGAAAGGAAAATCTAAATATTTCAAGAAATGGATCAGAATCACTGAACACTTGTGTATGTATTCTATTGACGTGTATAAAAAATTAATAATTGTATGCCTTTCGTATTAGGGTTTTTTTAATCACTAAAAATTTGTTAACTTTTTAAAAACTAAATTTATATTAAATAAAAATTTAAGTTCTTTTTTACAGACAAATATTAAAGTTGAACTGCGGCAGCTTCAAGATCCCGCTCCTTCTTTTTTGTCTCGTCGTTTGATTAAAGTATTCTTTTAAAATAAAAATTTAAAAAAAAATGTCTGAATTGAAATGAAACATAAATTCAAAAAAAAAGGAAAGAAGAATAAGAAGGTAACCTTGGAATACTTTTTCTTCTTTCTTTCTCTCATCTTCTTTCTTTTTTAGTTTGTTTAAATTAGTAGCCAAAAAACACAAAACTCTTGCTTATAATTCTAATCTATTCTTTTCCTTCTTTTCTCAGAATTTTTTTTTTTTATAGAAATTCTATATACGTAAATTGGCTTATAACAATTATTCATAAAAAATGTTAAATGACATTCAATATTCAACTTAAATATAAAATATTTGAAATGATCGTGATAAAATTAATTAAGAATAAAATATTGTCTTTAAATTCCAAACATACGAATCATTTTGAAATTTAGGAATCTTTCATTGAAAAGGAAGTCGACAATTGTTTTTTCAACAAAAACTTTGTCGACCTACTGTATTTGTATTTTTTTAAAGTTTTGAATTTGTGGGCTCATTTGATTATTTTTGAATGCAAAATGATTCTTTAAAAAGCTTTAACAATATTTAATTAAATACTGCAGACACTAGCTATGTTTTAATTTTTAATTGAAGCTCATCTTGAACCTTCTCAGAATTTAGAACTGATAGCATCACTAGGATGCTTTCTTAAGCCACTCTGCCAAATTTAATTTCTTAAAAATGTTCGCATTTAGAATCATCGCATAATTTCTAAGGCCACTTTCATTTATATAGTGAAGTTGAAAAATATTTCCTTGAAAACTGCAAAAATGGGTTGCTTTTGAATTATTTAATTGACGCCATTTTTGACTTTCTTACAGTTTGTGAAACTTATAGGAAAATGTAGTAATTCCTAAAGCCATTGGATAGGTTAGAATATGCAAGAATAAAAAGATGTTGAAAAGCGATGTTATTTGTCTGAGTGTTATGATAATAATTGATTAAATCATTGAATAAGATGGTTAAACGACATACTTCAGACCAATGGAATACGGTGTTAAATTAATCCTTTATTCCTTGTCAATCAACGTTTCGAAAACGATAAGTTTTCCTCATCAGGATACAATCAGTCAGCACGCACAGAAGCTCTTTTAAAAAAACATGTCGAGCATGTGTGGACAAATGCTTCTCCCTTTCTCAGTTTGGTCTATAAGAAAAATTGTGAAAATAATATATATAATGGGAAAACAGAATGCAGAATAAAAAATTATATATGCTTGCTATTAAAAGTGAGGTTAAGAAATTCAAAATAAGGGTTGATATTTACCTTAAAGCTTTATTTTAAACTGAGAAAAAGAGAAACAGGACCATGAACAGAGACAAACCTATCAATGCCGTAACTTTAGTTAATATAATGAGGGTTCCAAGATTTTTTAATATTTTTTTTAAAAATAAAATTAGATAAAAATAAATGAAAGAATTATAAAACATACACGGAGAGACTTTTAGTATCAATATTTCTTTTATCGCATATCCATAATTGAAATAAAATATACGAATTTAGGG
>JAAAKG020147680.1:0-10410 GCA_010014905.2 Druon quercuslanigerum
ATATTGAGAGTACATCATACAGATTTCAAGCATTTTTAACAACAAAAGGCTGAATAATCGCGAATTGCGTCTTGCAAAACATATATTTTTACTCGGAAATTTTTTATAGTTTTTACTGTTCATCTTCAGTAATAATTTTTGAATGAAAAAGTTTAATAACAAAAAAATATGTCAACCACCTCAAGGTATGTGCAAGTGTATATTTTGTTTTACGTTTCGAGCACTTTTTTTATCGAAAGATTTTCCCGGGTTGACAATACTTTTACGTGGTTTCGATCGCTTGTCGAGTTCTTGTATCCGTCACCTAAACTCCCCTGTTTCACATTCCAGCGGGCCACCCTGTTAAAATATACTGAAAATTTCTGTGTTTTGACTTCAAGTTACTTCAGGCTTGCTTATTGTCTTTCATAAAATTCAATTTCATCGAAAATCTCTTAATTTTAAATGATTAAAGCTCTTGACTTAAAAAAAATTTTGGATAGTTGAAAGTTAAAATGTAAGAAACTTAAATTGGATTAAAATCTTAATCAAAAATTCTATTTAACGTCCAATCATCAAACTGAAGAAAACTCCTGTAAAAAACAAGAATCCAACGACCTAAATTTGGACCACACCGAACAATCAAACAATAAAACTTTTTCCAATTGCAATCTGAAAAAAATTTCTCTTTTTTATTTTTGTCTGAAATTTTTGTTTTTGACAATCAATTTTTTTCAGATTGCAATTAGAAATTTTTTTTTTGTTTGAGTGTTAGGTGTGGTCCAAATTCAGGTGTTTTGATTCTTGTTTTTTATAGGAATTTTCATCAGTTGAAAGTTTTTCTAGGTAAAACTTAAATTCGTAGAAAATTAGTAGTTTTTAATTTTTTTAAATATTTATTTATATTAATATGAACAGTAATTGCTATGATTAAATATGGAATTCATAACCATTATGACTGATAGGTTTTTGCTTATTAAAAATAATTTAAATTATATTTTCAACTTTCCTTAATAATAACATAGGTGTGAAAATCGATTTTTGTACGAACTTGCACACATTTCTGTGCAACTTAACCGATCTTAGGTATAAAATGTTGGGTTTGTCTGTATTATATTATCCGTTAGAAGGAAGTAAACTCAGTCTAAAAGATGCAACTTCTGATAAGGATTTAGGAAAAAGACTCGAGGGAGTACTTACATTTTGGATCAGACAAATAAAAATTGCTCTTAATGATAAGGAACAGACACCTTCAAATGAATTATTGTGTCTGAATGATGAATTCGAGTTCTGGACTTACCGCTGTCAGTGAAGCAATTAATTTTATATACATATTTATTAAGAATTCTTTTTGATTTTAAAGTTTATATCAGGGTTGCTAAAAAATTCCAATGTCAAAATTCCCTGATTTTCCTTGAATGTTAGGAAATCAATTATATTAAAGTAAAATAAATTCTTTTACTAAATTTATTTGAGTTATTTTTAGTGCAACAGTCATACATAATTTTATCAGAGTAATTTTCAACCAAATAGTTATATTTTCGACCAAAGTGTTAAATATGCAATTTAAAAATAATTCTCAATGAAAAGTGTAATAGTTCATATTTTCACTGGAAAATACTTTAATTTTCACTTAAAACTGTTAAAATTAACTAACGAATTAGATTTTTCAACAAATTAGTTAAATTCTTTAACAAAACAGACTAATTTTTAAACAACAACTAGGAAATATCAAAAAAAAGAGTTAAATTTTTTAAGAAGAAAGATGAACAAATTATGTTTTTATAACCAAGAAGAATAAATTTCTTGCAAAAAGATCTCTTTTATCAAATTACAAGAACTTTCAACTAGATATTTGAATTTTGAAGGCATTATTAATATTATCTTTTAATTTTTAACTAAAGAAATAAATTTTGACCAAGAAGTTCAATGTTCTACCTGAAATGATACATTTTCATCTGAATAGTTAAAATTTGAACTACAAAAAATCAATTTTACATTAAAAATATAATTTTTTAACCAAAAAAGAATAACTCTTATTAAAATAGAATAATTGTCAACCAAATATTTGTATTTTAAAAGGAATTATTAATCTAATAGGTAAGTTTGCAACTAAAGAAATAAATTTATGAACAAAATGATGCATTAGTCAATAATAAAATAAATATTCAAACACCGAAAATGAAGTTTCAACAAAATGCAGGAATTTTAAACCAGCTACTTGATTTTCCATAATAGAATGATTTAAAGCCCGAAACAGTTGAATTCATCCAAAAAACCTGAATTTTTGACCGAATCGTTAGATTTTCACAATTAACTGATCATTTTTCAATCGAATTAAATCAATTTAAAACCAAAAAATTAAATTTTTGAACAAACTGATGTATTTTTTGAAAATAACATTAAACTTCTATACCAAAATGCATTGTCAAAAAAAATGGAATGGTTAAATTTTCAGTTTAAAAATTAATAAAACCAAAGGCTTTTCCACTAAAATGATAAATTAGGAATAACAACCTTATTTTTACCCAAGTATTTATTTTGACAAAATAGTTGAATCCTCAACTAAAAAAATTGATTGTCAACCAAACAGTTGTGATTTTTATTTTTAAAAAAAGATTCAAAAATTTTCAACTAAAAATTTATAATACTTTTTAAAAAAAATGTGGATTTACATTCCCTGATATTTCCTGACTTTCCCTGACATTCTGTAATTCTCTTAAGTGTAGAATCCCTGAAATATTAATTTTAAACGATATACTTAAGATTTATAATTTTTCACAGATAATAATCTTTGCGGACTAATTTACCAACTAGAAAACCCTTCAAGTCAGCACTTAATTAATATTTTGACACTCTTACAATCAACGTATATAAGACAATTTAAATTATTAACTGAAGAAATAAATCACGCAATCGAGGAAGCTAAATCAAATATTGATTTTCTAAAAATTTTGATAGAACCCTGCACAGATCTTTCAAACAGTTCTTCTCTCTCGGAGCTTTCTCAGCATTTGCCGAAAATAATACATCTTTTCCGAGTGATTTGGTTAAATTCACCTTTTTTGGCAAATGTTGAAAAAATGAGCAAACTTTTTGATTTTTTGAGCAACCAATTCATACAGTGCTGTCAGGGTTTTATTGATCTTGAAGAAGTTTTTGCTGGGAAAACTAGAAAAAGCATTCAGATTTTAAAGGATTGTATTGCAGCTTGCGGAGATTATCAGAAAATTTACGAAAAAGTGAGTTATCAATTTACTTACAGTTTTATACAATAATAAAAACAAATGTTTAAAACAATATATTCCTTCATAATCTAGATTTCTGAGGCTCATAATAAAATTACATCTGTTAAATGGGAACTTAAAAAGGAGCACGTTTTTCATTATATTCAGATTTTTATTGAAAGATGTTACGATGCCATCGAAATTTGTCAAGCTATGATAGACTTTGCAAGGTGAGATTTTTATCAATTTAGTGTTGACTTGACCTTGAACTTTGACAATTCATACTTGACCTTTGGTACCTAGCCTTTGACTCTTGGCCTATGTCTCTTGTAATCTCTTACCTTTGAACTCTAACCTTCGGCAATTGACCTTTGACGATTGATATTTGTAATGAGAAATAAGAAGTGGTTAATAGACAGATACAGAAGCAGAGAGAGACAGAGAATTTCTATTATAAACATTGACCTGACTCTGACCTTTAAAGCTAGGGGTTTTATCTCTTAGAGTCGACCTTTGACCTCTGAAGCTTAAGACTTGACCATGAAGACTGACATTCAATGTCAGATCCAATGTCAATGTAAAAAAATTTCGTCGTAAATTTTGATCTGAACCCTGACCTTGACTTTTAAAGCCTAACGAGCAGTGGTGTAAGAAAGTTTCTGCATGCAAATCAATTTTTAAGCTACAATTTTCTTTCGATTTAGACGTTTTTTTATAAATTAAAGATTTTTTAATTTTGAAAAGATTTGTGTGTTATAATATTTGATAAAAAATATGATTAATTTTTTATTTAAGAACAAAATAACATTTTTTATATAAGAACAAAATAAAAGTTTTTGAACTTTTCAGATGTACCATTTTTTAAAAAGATTTTTAGAATTATCAAACAACGTCTTATATCTGTGCTAAAATACCTACAAATTATAACTTCAAGTAATTAAAATTATTCAAAAAATTGTTTATTTCGTAGTCAAATATATTCAGAGTTTAATGACAAAATGTGAGAAAAATAAATATTTCATTGCGATTAATTGAATATAAATACTATTTGATAAATGTTTATAAACATTTTCAATTAACAAATTTAGACTTTAGCTATTTTCCAACAAAGAGGCTCATATTTTTTACATAGCTAACTAAAAAATTCTTTTCGATATCTTTTTGCTACTATACTTTACAAATTTAGAAGTATATTTATGTGATTTTCCTACAAAAATTCAGTTTTAAATACTTTTCAACGAATAAGCTCAATTTTTTACGAAATCTACTAATAATGCCTTTCCGGTTGCTCTGTTCCACGATACTTTCCGTTTTTAAATCAAAATTGTTGATATCATTAATAATAATTGTTACCAATTTGGAAAATTCCATAAGGAAATTGCGCCTCTTTGCTGAAAAATATCCAAAAGTTCGATTAAACATAATTAAAACTTAATTTTCTTCACATATCATACTAAATCGCAAAAAATAACTTTGTTTCATTAATTTGTCTATAGCGTTATACGTTTTTTATACACTGTGTTCAAAAAGTTCCGGACCCCCTCAATATTTCCTCAGGTAAAATATTTTTAATTGAGGTCAAAGTCATTCTTGATGTAACTTTTAACGAGAAATTTAATGCTGACTTTGAATTTGACCTTGAATATAACCTTAAAAATCATTTCAAGGTGAACTTTTTTTAAAATGGAAACCCCCTTTTTGACACCGGAAATTGATAGAGGGAACAATTTCACGTTCAGATATGTATTATGGGCATAGATACAATTTGACCTTGAAGGTCATTCTAAGCTCATTAAAACTTAAATAAGGTCTGAACCCCTTTGAGATCAGCAGCTTTGAACAAAAATGCACATTAGGGTGTTTTTAAAAAAACGCTTTTTTAGATGGCAACAATCCCCCCATTTCATTCCAAATCCGAACAGAGAAATTCCGTATACTTTTTTTTGTCTGTCTGTATGTCTGTCTGCCTGTGAGCACTATAACCTTCGAAAGAATTGACAGATTGGATTGGCCTTTGGCAGACTCTTTTAGTGTCCGAAACTAAAGGTCAAGTTCGTTAGCCAGCCATTTTGAATAAAAATTCGGAAAGTGAGCATATTTTGAAAATTTTTAAGTCTCCTTTTTTTTAAATTTCAAAATTATATGTACGTGCGTTTTTAGTACTCTAAAATTCGCACAATTTATCCTCATAACATTTTTCGATAAAATGAACATTTTCAGAGATAAAATTTACATTTTCAAGCAAACGACGCACGATACGAAAAAAATTTAAAATTTAAATTTTTATTGCACTAAAAACAGTAAAAAATCAAAATTTTCATTTTTCGGTCAAACTATGCAAGATATGACAAATGATGATTAAACAAAAATTGTGCACTCAAAAAATTTGTTTAAATTTTTTTTCTACAATTTTTTTGTTTCTTTTATAATTAATACTATTAGTCTAGTAGAATATTTATTAAAATTGTTTGATTAATTTCTTATTTTTTTAACAAATGGAATTTGTGTAAATATATTTTTTTTAATTTGTTTTTTCCCTAACTTTATTGTTATTAGTCAAGTAGAATATTTATTAACATTAGCTCATTGAATCTTAATTATTTAAACAAATGGAATATGTTTAAATAATTCCCTTTCGAATTGTTCTTAAATACAAATTCTTACTGTGGGTCTAGTGGAATATTTATTAATATTAGTTCATTAATTTTTAATTATGTAAACAAATTATTAGTTAAATAGTATTATAAGTTGAAAATAAATATTAGTTCAGTGTTTCAACAATTGAAAATTATTTAAAAATAAGTGTATGTCACTTAATGAAAATAAACTGCCAGTTCAACGAACTGTTGAAAAAAAAGGTTTTACATAATTGGGATTTGTTTAAACATTTAAAAATTATTGAACTAATGTTAATAAATATTCCGATAGATCTATAGTAATAATTTTTAAGAAAAAAACGAATTTTCTAACCAAAATTATTTAAACAAATTCCATTTGTTTAAATAAATAGAAATTAGTTATTCAATGTTAAAAAAATATTCAAGTACACTAACATTAATAATTTCAAGTAAAAAAAAAACATGAATACAATGGTCAAAAGATCGATTTCATGAAGAATTGACATTTTTGGTTTTAAGGGTAGTTTTCAGGTACTCGTGGGTGTGTGTTAGGTGTGTCAAACCCATATATCTAATACACGAAATTTTTCGTTGCAAGATTCTCTACAGGACCCCATTCTTTCCCGTCACAATTTTTCGAAACTTTAAAAATTATTCTAAAAACTTAAAAAAGTGATTTTTCCCCAGGCTTTTTATATGGGAAACTTAAACGTAAAACCGGCACCTGTTAAAATAAAAAAATTAATTTTTTTAAAATTAGGGACGTTATTTGGATTTGGAATAAATTGGCTTAAATTGATAGTGCATAAAATTTTACGTTCAAATATGTATTATTGTAATAGGTTCAATTAGACCTTGAAGGTCATTCTTTACAAAAATTGCATATTAAAGGAAGTTATTTGTTTCAACAAGGCAAATTTAATCGTGACCTTTAAGTTGACCTTGACGATGACCTTAAAGGTTATTTCAATGTCAAATTTTTAAAAAAATGGAATCTCTACTTTTTGACATTAGACATCGATAGAGTGGCAAATTTTACGTTTAAATACGTATTATGGCCATAGAGTCAATTCAAACTTAAAGGTCATTCTAAGGTCATTACAACTTAAAAGTCACTACTGAATGTGCCTTGCTGAAACAAATAACTTCCAGTTATATTACATTGTTTTAAAAGCTGCTGACATCAGAAGTGTTAGGACCTTTTTTAGGTTTAATGGCCTTAGATTCACATTGAAGGTCAAATTGAATCTATGATCTTAATACATATTTGAACGTAAAATTTCCTGCTCTATCGATTTCCAATTTCAAAAATGGGGGTTTCCATTTCTAACAAAAATATGACCTTGAAATGACATTTAAGGTCATAGTCAAGGTAAAATTAAAGTTTCCAATTGACTGCGCCTTGTTGCAACAAATGTCCACTGATATTGTTTTTTTTCAAAAGCTGCTGATCTCAGAGGTGTTCGGACCTTGTTAAGTGTTAATGACCTTAGAGTGAACTTCAAGGCCAAATTAATCATATCACCTTGATACATATTTGTACGTAAAATTTTCTGCTCGATCGATTTCAGCTGCCAAAAAGAAGTTATTGCATCAAAAGAAAATTTTGACCTTGAAATGGTCTTGAAAGTCAAAGTCAAGGTCAAATTAAAGGGTACCATTCAATTCCTCGTTAAAAGTTACTTCAAGCATGACCTTGATCCTAATGAATAATATTTTACCTGAGGAAAAATTCAGGGGTCCCCGGAACTGTTTGGATACCCTGTATATGCTTACTTGCTGAAAATAATTTCTATATAGTTTTATCCCAGATATAAAACGTTTTTTGATCAATCTGAAAATTTGAAAAAAGTACTTCTAGATGCTTATAGATCTCTTCTGAAATCCATTATTTTTCTAGGATGGATGAAACTACAGAAATAGAAAAACCTTTTTTTCAAGGCACACGAGGTCCAGAATTCGAAAAAATATGCCAGGATATAGAAGACGAATTTCTCACCCATTTAAAATCATTAAGATTAATTTCCCGTAAAATGTTCGATGTGCAGCAGCCCACTTGGCATGATGACATGTTTATTTTCCGAGGAAAAATGAAAGACCTAGAGATAAGAATTGAAAACCTACTCGATTCTGTGTTTTCAAGTGTCCATACTGTCGCATCTGGCATTTATTCTCTTTATGGATTCTACAATTACATGCAAAGAGAAAACTTACAGTCCATTTTTAACACTAAGGCCACATTCGTATGTTCAAATATTCTTATATTTTTAATCATAAAATAATATACCAGGGATTACAGCGCAAAAAAAGCTTGAGAGAAGGGAAAGAAATTTTTTCAGGAAAAATCGAAAAAATAGAGGAAATATTAAAGATTTAATTTTACATTTCGAAAAGAATAAATAATCTTCATTTGCTTTAAATGCATATAATCAAGCCCTTGAAAATCCATGTCCGTTATATAATATTTGTAAATCGTGAAAATTCCTTCAAATATTTAAAAATTATTTGCAATTTAATGAATATACATTAAATTTGAATTATTTTTTAAATTTCAAAAAAAAGCGTTAGAACAATTTTAAATATTAATAATTCTAAAACTTTTTGAAACAAGTGATCTAAAAATCTTAACTGATTCCAGGAGTATTTTTAGTCACATATTTTTAAATTTAAAATAGTCATATGTTTAGATATTAAAAGTTTCGAATTTTTTACTTTTGTCTCCTATTTCAAGCTTTCATAAGTCATATAATTCAAAAAATAAATTATTTTCTAATATTTTCGAGTATTTAGACTTGAGTTATTTATGACAAAAGAAAATAAATTTATTCGTATTTTAACGAATATTTAAATCATTAAGCCACCGAAAAAAAATTCTTTGAACTTTTTGGAAAGAATAGATTTTCTGCATCGAGTTTTTTGATATCGTCATTTTTTTATGCAGAAATGGTGTATTTTCATTTTCTTAAAAGAAAGAAATCATTTATCCTCCCCAAAGAGCAAGGACAAGGTAAAATTAAATCGGATATATATTTACTATTTTAGAACTAAATTTAAAATTTTTTTTTAAAAAATGCTAACGGGTTTTGGGAAACTGCCCCTATTTATCAATTTTGAATGTTTCTCAAATTTCTCGGTGCATATTAAAAGATATTGGATAGATCTATAGGAATCAAAATAAAATATTAAACATCTTAATTAATTTCTTTACTACAAAACTTATAAATTTTTTTCGATAAATTCTTGAAAAAAATCTCTGTAAAAAAATCATTAAATTGGTGGTACATAAACATTTAAACAAATTAACATTGAATAAAAACTGCTTTCAAATTTTCTAAACTGTTGAGAGCTGGTTTATGTTTCTTTGTTTTTGAAAATTGTTTATATTGCAGAACTTCCTAATAAATTCGTGTTCAATCTTAACACAAAAAATTTCGATTACACTGTTAAATCTGTTAGAAAAAAAATTTTTTGCTACTTTTTGAGAACTTTTACAATCGCATAACTTTCTTAACTATTATCATATTTAAAAATTACATACAGAAATTATTTGAAAAATAAAATTCTTTTTTCAATAATAGAAAATCGAGTATTCCTTTAATTATTTTTTACAAGAAAAATTTAACTCTAATTTTGGTATATTTTTAACTATTTCAGCCCCTCTAAATTATGTTAAAGTCAGATAATTATTGTTATAGTACATCTAACATAATTGCAATCTATATTCAAATTTAATCTAAAAAATTTTTAAAGTGGACAGACATACTATCGTAATTTATTATAGATAATTCTAATAATATTGTGTATTTTGAGATTAGAAAATAATCAATTTTTTTAAGAATAATTTTATGCAAAAGAACCTGAAAAAGAGTCAATCATTAAAAAAAAGATTTCCACACTATCTCCCTTTCTGCCTTATTAGATACATAAATATCAATAGAAAAGAAAAAAGAGGGAGAGAAAGGGAAAGAGTCAACCAAAAACCAACCTCTCACTCTTTCTCTTTCTCCGTCATTTTTATACTACTTGGGGACCAAAATGTTTCGAGGCCAATTTAGACCTCCTCATCAGGGAGTAATTTATAAGATAAACTAAGGTATAGAACAAAAAGATAATGTAACCTAAAAAGAAAATATTTCAATAGATATTCTCCGAAAAATGATTAATTCCAATATAGTCTACATATTTATTGAGAAACGATTGTTCAAAAAATTGTTTATTTTTTATTAAAAAATTAACAGTAAATTACTTATATCCAATTAATGACTCTATCCCATACTTTGCTGTATCTTAATATTATATATATATTCTTCATTATTTCTCGTATTTTGTTTGTTATTAATGTTTTTAATATAATTTATCCTGTTATGCACATGCTTTTCAATAAACTCAATAGGATAATGGTTAAGAAACAAAATTTGTTTGCATACTTCTATATTTGCTTCAGGAAAAATTGGATTTGACAACTTGCGAGATCTATCAATTAAGTTTTTAACAACTCCTATCTTATTATGAATAGAATGATTGGAAAGAAAACTAAGTGTTCTTCCTGAACAAATAGTTTTCCTATGCCAATCTGTGATTATCTG
>JAAAKG020147681.1:0-10409 GCA_010014905.2 Druon quercuslanigerum
TTGATTACAGGATTAGAGAAATACTTGGATGGGAAAAAGCTGAATTTGAATGTAGAAAAGACAAAGATAATGAGGTTAGGAAAAGGAGGAGGGAGACAAAAAGAATGGACGGGAAGATGTAAGGGTATAAAGCTAGATGAAGTGAAGGAGTTAAAATATTTGGTATATATTTTGCAAAAGAATGGAGATCATAGAGTTCATATAAGAGAAAGGATAAAAAAACAGCAGGGGTAATGAAACAGATACGGGGTATCGGAAAAAGAAGGTAAAAAAAATGGAGAAGGAGCATGTGGTTATTTGATACACTGGTGTGGTCGGTATTAAGTTGTGGGGCAGAGAAGTGGGTATGGAAAGAATGGAAAGATATTGAGAGTTTACAAAAAAGATATATAAGGTGGACATTAGGGGTAAATTGGATGACGCCAGGATATATGGTGAGAGAAGAAACGCAAAGGGATAAATTAAGTATTACAGCGGGAAGGAAAGAATGGAAATTTGAGACAAAGCTGAGGGAGGGAAAGGGAGGGGAGTTGGCGAGAAAGTGTTTGATGGAGGTAGAAGAGAGGAGAGGGAGAGCGATAGAATTAACGAGATAGAAGAAGAAAGGAGGGAATTCTTGAATGCCAGAGACATAGAAGACGGGACTGGAGTAAACTATGAAGAATTGAAAAAAAGGACAGGGAATGACAATTAATAGAAAGATGGGGGATGATTGAGGAATTAAAATACAATAAATGGTATAAGATGATAAAAAGAAGGGTTAACCAAAGCATTTAGAGAAGGGATGGGGAGAGAGAAGGTGGACCAGAATAGCAAGATTTAGATTGGGAAACGTGGTAAGAGAGGGGAGGTATTGGGAAAAGGAAGAGAACAGAAAGTGTAGAATATGTGAATGGGAGGAGGAAACATGGCAGCACGTATGGGAAGGATGTGGAAGAGGAATGGAGGATAAAGGAAGCTGGCAAGAGAATGTGGTTGAGATTCTAAGTGAGGGTGGATTGGTGGCTCGAGTTAAGAAACTAGATAGATATAAGACTTTATGTAAATATTAAGGTTAAAATTTTCTTTTTGTTTTTTAATATGTAAACGGAAACATTCTAATGAATACAGAAGAAATAAAAAAAAATGAATTTTTAATTTGAAAAATTTTTAATTAAAAACCAAAAAAATGAATTTTCAGATAAGGACTTTCCAACGAAATTTATTATTTTTGAACCAATAAGATTAACTTTCTGCCAAATGGTTGATTTTTTAAGTGACAAAACTGATGATCAAAAAGAGTTTAATGTTTTAAATGTAGTAAAGAATATTGAATCTTAAAAAGTATAAATTAATTTTCCACGAAATAGGTTAAAGTTGAACGAGATAGTGGATTTTTTTTATTAAAAAAGTGATTTTTTCTGACCAATAAGATTAATTTACTATAGAAAAATATGAATTTTCAGCAAAGTACACCAGTTTTTAATAAGAAAGAAAAATTTTCTGTTAAATTATTAAATTTTGAACTAAAGAAAGATAAAAATTTCGTAATTTTTGAACGAAGGAGATTAATTTTAAACAACAAAAAATGCATTTTTAGAGAATTAGTTTAATTTTCAACGAAACAGTTGAATCTTTAAACAAGAATGACGACTGTTTGCATAATAGTTACATTTTCAACAAAATAATTAAATCGTCAACCAACGATAGATTTTTTTAACCAACCAGTAGAATTAAATGAGAAAAGAGAATTCTGAACAAAATAGTTAAATCCTTACCGAAAAGATTAATCTTCAAAAAGAACAGATGCATTATTTTTAAGTGGTTTAACTTTCAACCAAATGGATGGATTTTTCATTTAAAAAAACGATGATTTTTTAATAAAGTTGTTGCATTTTTAACGCAGGCACGGAGATGTCTTATCCTATAAGAGACGTGCCGCTCGCACGGCGTGAAGGCCGATCGTTTTTGGTAGGATTGTAATATTTCTTTTTTTAACTTTAATATTTTAGTCAAAGAAGCCTTAGAAAATTTTGTTTCGTCAAAAAAATATTTTAAAATGTTTTAAATTCAATTTTTGATTTATAAAAACTGTTATTAGTAGGTATTACATCTCAAAATCAAGTATTTTTTCTCAGGATGGAACAATTACCAACTGTTATCTTTCAATCAAAAAATTCGATTATTTTAAACAAATTTTCGAAATAAATCATTGTATGAATAAGTTACATTCATTTAAACAACTAAAAACAGTATTTAAACTAATAGAAGATATTCAAATTGTCTATTAGTAATTATTGTTATGAGAATTAGGTGGATTAAAAATAAAAGTTATAAGTATGGTTTTATTTCGTAGAAACTCTTTTTCAATCTCTAAAAAACTTGATACGTTTCGACAAATGGTGACCTTTATTTTGACCTTGAAGTTGACCTTAATGGCTTTTTGAAGGTCAGCTTTGTTTGTAAATGTAAATCCCCTTTTTTACATCTGCAATTGATAGAGCGGAAAATTTTACGTTCACGTACGTACCCAAGTCATAGGTCAAGTATAACGTTCTAGGTCAGTTAAAGGCTATTTGAAATTAACACAGTTTTTCAAGAGGTCAGTGTGATTCCTAAAGTAAATTTTAACGAGACACCATTACGAATCAAATTCTGCAATTCGTCTAAGCTTTGGGGTTGTGTTGAGTATACTTTGCTCTTTAAACAGCCCCAAAGAAAATAGTCGAGAGGCGTCAGATTAGGGGATCTAGCAGACCACTCGATTTCACCCCTTTTTCCAATCCACCTTTGAGGGAACTATGAGTTGATCTTCAAAAAGCCATGAAGGTCAACTTTAAACTCAAACTTAAGGTTACCTTGAATTCCTCGTTGAAATGTACTTAAGGAATTACACTGACCTCTTGGAAAACTTTGTTCATTTCAAATAACCTCTAATTGACCTTGAACGTTACACTTGCACTATGACTTGGGTACGTACCTATATGTAGAATTTTTCGCTCTGTCGATTGCAGATACAAAAAGGGGGTTTCCATTTTAAAAAACAAAGTTAACCTTCAATAAGCCATGAAGCTCAACTTCAAGGTCAAAATTAAGGTCACCATTGAATGTCTCGTTGAAATTTACTTCAGGAATGACCCTCACTTTTTGAAAAAATATTTTACCTGAGGAAATATCCAACTGTCCCGGGACTTCTTAGGCACCCTGCATGCAGCAAAGAGCGCCTTATTCAGCGGTAGAGCATGCAAAAGGCTTGCGGTGCGGGGGACGTTGGTGGGGGTAGCGCCCTTCCGAGAAAAATTTCTCCTGCCATCCCGAAAGGCAAACTATTGAGAGGCTCGAGTGTAATATTCCACAAATCTTAGAATCCAAACATTGTTGTTTTAACGAAAACGTTCCAAAAGTTCTGCAAGAAGCTGCAAGGATTCAGGTCAAATTTACAAAAACCCCTAAAATCCTGCCATTGTTGTTTTAACAAAAACATTCCGAATTTCTGCAGGTAAAAGGCCAGAAAACTAGTCAATTAAAAAGAATTACCTATTACACATTCACAAACCCCCAGGTTAGGCTTTTTAATCAACATGGCTGAAATGGCCTTCACATTAAATCGGAGTTCTCCAAAGCTTTCTTCTCCTTCCTGCTTTTGGATTCCTTTTCCCGTCCATCACTTCCAAAGAAATTCAATTTGATGGTTGAAATTCTTCGTAGTTTTTGCCACTTGAAGATGAACATTTGACATGAATTTCAGATTGCTAGACCCTTTTTATGTGAACAAATAGTTCTGACTGACAATTTACGTTCCCATGAATAGGCTTTAGCTGGGGTTCGAGTCCAGGCCCTCGCGCTAGTTTTTCATTTTAGTGATTTAAGCAATAAAAAAAATTTAAGAAATAAGTAAAATTAATTTTTTGAAAATTATGTTTTTTCTATAGGAATTTGGTAAAAATAAAAAAGATAGGACATCCTTTTTATAGGTTGACATTGTTTATTTTTTTATAAAATTTTACATGAGTAATAGTTTCATTGATTTGGATGAGGTTCCTCAAGGTGAACTCCTAGCAAGTGTTTGCTAAGCAAATAGTAATACCTCATAACAAAGGCTTGATAACGATGCGGCTTTGCCTCACAATAAATTGTGTCAGTAAAAATGTGGTATGGCCCTAAAGTCTCTGGACGTGGAATTATATTTCTCTCTTTAAATCTGACTTCGGTTACAACACCATTAGGCTCATGATATATGTTAACTTTTTTTCGAGCAAATATTAAGGTCGACTGTGGTCCTGGTCGGTTAGGAATTGGCCCTTTGTTAAAACAAAATAAACAAGATGCGCAATTAAATAAGAGTAATAATATCAATAGCAAAATTAAACACTAAAATAATTAATAATAAAGTGATAAAAACGAAACTATTTTTTTTTTATGATTCAGGTGTTTTAAATTTATTATGCATATTTAGGGACAAGTGGCGCAACCTTTATTCTGCATTTCGCAGTCGCATGACTAATGAAGGGCACTTCGTAATTTTTTAGACACATAGGGAGCATTGAGTAGTTAAATTTACTAATTTCTGTTTATATAATTTATTACATTTAATATTAATTATAAAAACATAGATTTTATGTCCTTTTATTTTAGTTATTATTTGATGTTTGAAACGACATCTGTTCTCTCGGCACGTAACACGTCCATTGAAGGGCACACTTACGTTAATTATGAATGCAGGATTAATTCGTAAGGCATTTTTGTTTGTTATTTATAACTTTCCCTTTTCAATATTCTCAACGAGGTACAACGAGGAATTTTGAAACTCTGTACAAACGTCAGGGAAATGGGATTTACTCGCTGCTGCCACTCCAAAATGGGAATCGAGATTTAAATTAGAATCTGGTTCCTCTTTTCCGTTTGACGTCTCAAATAGTTTAGGAATCTGGATTTCCCCTAGGCATTGGGAAAGATCTTAGTATCCAGGAGCTTTGGGTCTGCACCACTAATTTCTATGTGGGAGAAGGTCATCACATTCTCTAATAGGGCTCTTGATGCTTAAAGCGCTGAACCGAGATTGTACTAGACCTATTGCCCTGTGCTTTACCAATTCGGAAAACTCGCTTCAGAGAGGATGAGAGATTTTTAATTGGCCGGAAATACTATGAATCTATCCTGTAGACCTCTTTTATTAGTTACAGACTACCCTTTGAGCCGCCCCTGCATCTTCTTTCAAACAGGCACCACTAGCTGAAAGAGCGAGCGGATATTCAAACAGACCAATCCCAGGACAGCGCCGAGCAAGCAGTTAATCAGCGCCGAGCACGAAGCCAATTAGCGCCGAGCAAGAAGCCAATCAGCGTGAAGCAAGCAGTCAATCAGCGACGGGTTAGCAATCAGCGCCATGCCGGGGAACCTTGCCCATTGGACACGAGACGACCGACTAGGCGAGTTCTCTTTCGTTCGGCAGCCACGTGCTAAGTCCTGAAAAGCGCTGTTACGGAGGATCCCGCGATTCTCTAATGTACGTTGGTTCCCCTACTCCATATCCCCTCCCTAGCGAGCTGCCTGCGGAACACAGTCTTGGCTTGGCTACCATACGTGATGGATCTCCTCGCTTCGTCCGTCAGCTGTGAGCTGCGCTCGGTGATCCGTTTCCTATCTGCAAAAAACATTGCGCCAGTAGAAATCCATTCCCAGCTATGCGAAATCTATAGAGACAAGTGTATGAGCGTACAACACGTGCGCAAATGGTGCAGAGAGTTCAAGAACGAGCGTAATGACGTCCATCAGCTTTTGATGAAACAATCGCAAAAGTGGAGGCAGCGGTGCTCTCAGATCGAAGAGTGGCCGTTCGTGAGCTCTCCCAAATGATCCCTGATGCCCCAAGTGACTACCATCTCTTCCCTGCAATGAAGAAACACCTTGGTGTAACGCATTTCAGCGACAGAGAAGAGCTGGAAGGAGCGGTTTTCAGGTATCTGCGTGGCTTGGCGGAAGATTTTTTTGACTCGGGCATTCAAAATTACGTACACCGTATGCAAAAATGCATTGGTCTCAGTGGCGACTATGTAGAAAAATAGGTAAAAGTCTGAACTTTCCAAAAATGTACGCATTCATGGAATTAAACATGTTTTACACTGTGAAAAAACACTGGGAACCTTATTTTACGGAGATTATCCCTAGATATTTTTTATTTGCAATCTTGAATCGAATGTATCGTACAACAATTAATTCAGGGATTTCAAAATATTTGATAGATTTTAGAAAGTAAAAAAAAATTTTATAAATTTACAGAATTTCCTAAACTAAATGAGGATTTTAAAAGATTTTACAGAATTTAAAAGCTTCCAGGGTATTTTTGATAATTTCAAGGCACTTCCGAGATTGCTAAAAATTCGAAGGATTTTTATGCGGTGATTTTAGGTGAATTTTAAAGGATCCTGTAGGATATGAAAAACTCCAAAAAATTTATAATATTCCTATCAACTGCATAGATTTTCTCATGAATTATGGGATTTCGTCAGATTTTAAGATAATATCAAATTTTTCTGTTAATTTGCGTTTTAAAAGCTTCATAAATTCTTACCTCCTGCATAATTAAATCCTGGTGCAATTTCTATTTTTATAATGTCTTTTCCATTATTTACTGCAGTCACCAAAAAATAGTAGTCGGAAGAAAAGTCCAAGAATTTTATAGGGTCCTCATGTTCCTTTGGTGATCTATTTCCTCCAAATGCAATTTCCATGTCGGTCAGTAATCCATTCGATGATCGTGTCACAGCAACCTCGTGCCCATAATAGTTGAAAAATGATACTGATGGACGTGCATTTAATTCTGCGAACAGAAAGTGAAATAGAAAATCAATAATAAAATACTGGAGGCCTCTTCCAGTATATTCTACCTAGAGATGCATGACGATACGAGATTCTTATCTGCCAAACTCGGTCTCGCCCGATGTTGCAAAAATTTATTAATAGTATATTATCCACCTAGGGGCAGAAAAGGGACTTTTTCGACCAGAGTATTGTTTCAGTAGAAGTCATAGGCGAGCGCTAGTTCTGCCGTTTTTTATATTTAAAGTTAAAATTGATTAATTCTTAAGATTCGATGAGTCATGGATCGAAAGAGGTGGCGTGGTAATCAGATTACACTTCGATAAAATGATACTAATGAAAACTAAAGCCACATAATCGGGCTTCGACATGCATATAGTAACGATATGCCTCGATGCGATATAGTACAAGTAACTTCATCTCTTAGAAATCCCTCAAAATTCATGCACGCTCCCAATATTTTAACATTTTGTAATTTTTAATGGTTTTAATATGTAATTCAGTTTTTAGGATTGACACTGGAAAATTCTCTAATTTTAAATATTTCCAATTGAAGACTCTTCAATAAAAATTCTTGAAAAATTTTAATTAAAATTTATTAATTTTTAAGATTTATGATATAAAGATATGTAATAGGGCGGAGTGAAGAAGATTAAATTAGTCAAATCGTTTGAGCTGAGGGCAAACAATGTGTAGCTTGACATCCTAAAAAGTAGGAAAAAATTTAAAATCGGTTAACATCTTCCATTCCATTTTTTAATTTGCCAATTAAAATTTTGGAGCATTCCAAAAAATTTCCCTATTGCTCGAAAAATTATGGCAAATTTTTTTTATCTACAGTTTTTGCTACTGAATGATAGTAAAAAATTATAAATGAAAATATTTTTTGGTTAATTTCGAATGCATTGAAATGGCCCAAGTACATGATTTTTTGATGAGTAATATGCACACATTTTAAAATAAGTTGAACATGTCGAAACCAAAATTTTTCCAGTTTAAACCAAAGAAACATACTGTTAATTTCTTCTTTTTTAAAATTTGTAGTGATAATTCAAAATGTTGGAGAATAGTCAATTTTACGTTTTTTTGTGCAATTTTTGGCTTGAAACATCACTCACAAAAATTTTGTAAAAAAAATAAATAAATAACAACTTTAATATTTTTTCTTGAAATTAATTTTTTTCTTTAAAAGAATCTTTTCCTTCCCTGCATTGGTAATCGAACTACATAGCTTTCGACTGCCAGTCAGATGCTTTTCCCTTAAGCTACTTGAGAGATCGAAAGAAAAATCTTTTTTCGGAAATGCACGCATTATTTTACCACGTGTTAAATATTTAAATTTTTTCAAGGAATCTGTATTGTCATCAGAGAATAAGAAAAAATCTTAACGATCTTTTAGACTGAATAGGGCTATAATTAAAAATTTTATTTTTAATTTATTTTTTTTTATAAGAAGTCTCCTTTGCTCCACTGGGAATCAAACTTCAGAATTGTTGGTGGTGGTAGGAGAGAGTGTGCAGTGACAGGTGGTGAGAAGTTTTTGCGGATTTTGTGTGGAAGGTGTGATTAGAGTGTGAGGGTGGAAGGCTAAAAGGTGAGTAGAGTTGCGAAGGGTGAATTGGGCGGTTAAAAACTAATTTTCATTGTAGTTGTGGGGTGGAATTTAGCTAATTAGGAAAAATGGGTTAGGTAGGCAAGGGAGCGGGGTTTGCGACTATTTACAATAAGGATGGGATGGAAAGGGTTAAATCCACCCTTTGGTGGAAGACGTACTAGGAGAAAAGGAGGAGGGTATAGTGGTACTGGCGGAGTCTTTAATGCGAGAACTGGGGGGGGGGGGGAATTCCTGTACCGGGAAGGGAAGAGCTTCGAAAGGAAAGCGAATAAAAAGTTGATAAATTAAGAGGAGGAGATTCTAAGAGACTGGATGGAGGACAGAGGATGGGCTGTGGCTAATGGTATTGTAACAGGGGACAAAGAGGGAGAATACACGTATGTGAGTAAGATGGGGATATCCGTGAACCACTATGTGATAATGAATATGCAAGGTTGGAAGAAGACAGAGAAATTCGCATTGGAAGGGAGGGTGGAATCGGACCATTAACCATTTAGTTTGTGGATAAAGGGGGAGGTTGGCGGAAGGGAGGGTGAAGAAAACGGATTATTAGGGGAGAGGGTTTCTTACGCGAGAGAAGCAATATAAAAGTATTAGGAGCAGTTGGGAAACGTAAGTTTTAAGGGGGGGTGAAGCGGTGGCGGGATAGGGAATGTAAAAAGATGAAGAGAAAGGTGAAAGGAGAAAGAGCAGGAAAAGGAAAAAGAGCTAGTGGAGGGAATTTAAAAAAAATTCATTTCAGGGATCACACACATGAAAGATATATGAGGGGATTAGAAGAATAAGGGAGGTAGTTAGAGAGGAGCTGAATTACGAGGAGATTAAGAGGCAGATAAGGAAGTGGAAAAGGTCTAAAGCAGCAGGGCTGGACAGGGTAAAAAATAAAGCACGGCTGTTTGGCATACAAGAGGTAAAGGAGAGAATGAAGGAGGTAGTGAGAAAAGCATGGCGGGGGGAGGGATTCCCAAGAAGGTGGAGGGAAGGGTGATCGTACCACTGTATAAAAAAGGGGGTAAGTAGAGGGAGGAAAATTATAGAGGAATTACGCTAATGAATACGGCGTACAAAATATACGCGATGGTGCTAGCAGATAGGCTGCGGAAGAATGTTGAGGGAGAAAGGCATACTGCCGGAGAGGCAGGCGGTGGATAGAAGGAGGTTGTCGGAGGCAATTGAAGAGAAGGGAGTTGAGAGAGATCTGATCGAGAGGGTGAGAGAGGTATATGGGGAGACGAAAGATAGGGTGAGAGGAGGGGAGGGAATATCTGAAGGTTTCTGGATGGATAGGGGGTTGAGGCAGGGTTGCCCTCTTAACACAATGATCTATGCAATTTTAGTCGCAGATACGGAAAGTAAGCTAGCGACTGGAGTGTTAGGAGAAATTAGGGTACGGGGGGGGGGGGTAAGGAAATGGTCACTCGCATATGCAGGTGACATAGTGCTACTGGTTTGTGTACCTGGGCTTCCTGTTTCGGAGTAATGGGGGAGTGGATGGTCATTTAAGAGAGAGAGAGAGAGAGAGAGAGAGAGAGTGAGTGAGAGAGAGTGAGAAAGGCGTGGTGTGGGGACTGGGAAAGAGGTTGTTTGCAGATGATTTTGTAAGGAAAATGAAAAAAAGAGTTTAATTTTCAACTAAACTAGATTAATTTTCAACAACAAAAAACAATTTTTAACAAAATATTTCAATTTTTAAAAAAGTTGAAGTTTTATTTATAGTATAACCGTTTTCAAACAAAAATGAAGTAAGTAAATTCTCAATCTCTAAAGTTATTTCTAAAGCAAAAAAAGGAATTTTCAACAAAAAACGGTACAATTTTAACAAAATTCAAGAATTCTCAACCAAAAAGTTAAATTTTCAAATAAAAAAGAAGAGTTTTCTAACATAAAATTAATTTGCTATCAAAAAGGAAGAACTTTTAATAAAAATTAAGAGTTCTCAACCAAAAAGATTAATTTTTACTAAAAAAGATAAATTTAAACACAAATTAATGTACTA